>ML801981.1:322435-339867 GCA_009831015.1 Picea engelmannii
AATGGCCTAAAGCCGACATAATTAAAATAACATTACTAATCTAAATTACAACTAATGGCCTGGAGCCGACATAAATAAAATAGCATTACTAATCTAATATGCCCCAATTAAGGGGTAATGAGCCAATATTAGGGCTTAACATGGGCCAAAATGTTTCCATTGCACCTTGACCTGTGCAATGGTCTGGTTCCTAAGCGGGGTTTCCTTTCTGTCCAGTATGAATTGAGGTTCTAGTAGGAATTCTCCCTCCGGTTCCACCTGGATCACAGACCAGTCAATTATATGATTAGAATCATGTACATGTTTCTTCAATAATGAAACATGGAAAACATTATGTGCTTTTACTGTGGGAGGGAGGGCTAGCCTATAGGCTACAGGTCCCACTCTATCTAGAACTTCAAAGGGTCCACAATATAGAGATTCCAACTTGGCACAAGCTCCCATCCTTAGGGAACTCTTCCTGGGCCTAACTCTGAGATACATGTGGTCTCCCGTCTTGAATTATCTTGGAGTTCTCTTTCGGTCGGCGTAACTTTTCTGTTTGTTCTGAGTGACCTTCAGGTTTTGTTTTATATGAATCACTTGTTGTTCCATTTCTTTCAACATGTTGGGTCCAATAGTAACTCTGTTGACAGGATTACTCCAACTGACTGGAGTGTTGCACGGCCTACCATAGAGGACTTCGAAAGGACTCATCTTCAGGGATTCTTGGTAGCCGTTGTTGTAGGCGAATTCTACCAGTGGCAGGTAGTCTTCCCACTTTTTGGGTTGATGCATTACATGCATCCTTAGCATGTCTTCTAATATTTGGTTCACTCTTTCCGTCTGTCCATCGGTTTGAGGATGATAGGCTGTGCTAAACAGTAATTTGGTCTCCAGACCAACCATCAAGGATTTCCAAAAGTTGGAAGTAAATTTTGTGTCTCTGTCAGACACGATCTCTTTAGGCATACCATGTAGTCTGAATATCTCCTTCATGAATACGTTGGCGATGTCTATTGCCTTGCAAGTCGACTTGATGGGGATAAAATGAGCGGACTTGCTCAATTTATCCACCACTATCATGATGGCGTCATTCTGTTTAGTCGAGGTTGGTAATTCGGTGATGAAATCCATGGAGATGGTTTCCCATTTCCATTATGGGATTGGTAGAGGTTGTAATAATCCTGCTGGGTGTCGGTGTTCTGCTTTAACCTGTTGGCACTCTATGCATTTAGCTAAGTATTAATCTATGTCTTTCTTCAATCCAGGCCAATAGAATTGTTTCCTAGTGGTCGTGATCATCTTCTGGTATCCTGGGTGACCATTATAGGGTCTTTTATGTAGTTCATCCATTATGAACCTCTTCAAGTCGTCACAATCTGGAATATACAATCTGTCTCTGTAAGTTAGCAGACCTCCATCCATTATCTGGTAACCTTCATACTTTATCCTTGTGGGTTCTTGCTCCAGGTACGAGGTCACGGTCTGGAAGAATGTGTCTGTTTCTTGTGCATCCCTGACTCTTTCCTTGACATCCGCCTCACAGGTGCTCACCACTGCCAGGTGAATTGTTTTCATACTTCTGCTAAGGGCATCGTCCACCTTATTTTCCTTTCCTTTAATATGTTTGATTTCAAAATCAAACTTGCTAAGGAGGGCCATCCACCTAGCTTATCTAGCATTGAGCTTTGGTTGGTCAAACAGATATCGCAATCCACGGTGGTCTGTCATAAGTACAAATTTCCTTCCCAGGAGGTAATGCCTCCACATTTTTAAGGTGTGCACTATGGCAGCCAGCTCTAAATCATGGGTTACATAGTTGACTTAGTGCTCATTCATTTTTTGAGATTCATAGCAGAGCACACTTCCTCCTTGCATAAGGACTCCTCCGAGCCCTTCCTTGCAGGCATCTATGCACACAAGGAAGTCAGCTTCGGAATCGGCGATCTTCAACATGGGTGCGTGGGTCAGTAGATGTTTTAGGGTTTGAAATCTTTCTTCACATTTTTGTGTCCATGTGAATTTAGCCCCCTTCTTCTAGAGGGCAGTGATTGGACAACCAATCTTGGAGAATCCTTTTATAAATATCCTATAGTATCCTGCTAAGCCCATAAAGGATCTGATATCCGAAACGTCCTTAGGGGTAGGCCATTCCATGATATACCTGACATTGTCAGGGTCTACTGCTACTCCTTCTTCAGATAGGACATGGCCCAAGTAATGTATTTGCTTCTAGAAAAGGTCACACTTGTTAAATTTGGCATAGAGCTGATGTTCTCTTAGCACTTGAAGTACAAGCCTAAGGTGTTCCTCATGTTCCTCTCTATTCTTGGAGTAAATTAATATATCATCAATAAAAACCAGTACAAATTTTTCCAGGAATTTGTTGAGCACATTGTTCATCAAGCACATAAAAGTGGCAGGGGCATTGGTTAATCCAAATGGTACTACCACAAACTCATAGTGACCATATCTCGTCCTGAAGGCAGTTTTGTGGATGTCTTCACCCTTGATTCGGACTTGATGGTATCCAGATCTCAAGTCAATCTTTGAGAAGATGGAAGAACCTCCCAATTGATCGAACAGGTCATCGATCCTAGGTAAGGGATACTTGTTCTTTATGGTTACCTTATTGAGTTGTCTATAATCTACACACAGTCGAAGGGTACCGTCTTTCTTTTTCACAAATAGGACTGGTGCTCCCCATAGTGACACGTTGGGCCGGATATAGCCTTTGTCCATCATTTCTCTTAATTGTAATTTAACTCTACTAGTTCAAGTGTGCTCATCCTGTAGGGTGTCTTAGACACTAGCACTGCTCCTGGTGCAAGTTCTATCGAGAAGTCAATGTCCCTTCTCGGAGGTAGACCCGGTACCTATTCCGGAAATACATCTCTATATTCTGTTAGTGTGGGGTGGTCTTCAAGGCTTGGTTTGTCACCTTTAACTGATTCCAACACCTGTATCGCATATAGTGGACATCCCTTCCTGCAATACTTTCTCATTTGAAGGGTTGATATTCGCCTCACTGAGACAGGGTTTTGGATCCCTTGAAGGGTTATCCTTCTCCCTTCTTCACTTACACATTCTAAGGTTTTATTGTAACAGTCTAGTCTGGCTTTATATGTGGCTAGCCAGTCCATACCAATCAACAGATCATACGATCCTATGTGTAATATGTTAAGGGTTGCTTGGGTGGGGAATTCACCCATAGTGAATCGGCAAGATGGTATGACTTCCATTACTTTTCTTTTGGTGATGGTGACTAACTGTACCAACCATGGCTTGGTGTGTTTATGTGGCTGTAATTTACACTTATCAATAGCCTTAGGAGCTATATAACTCAAATTTGAACCAGGGTCAATTAGAATAGACACTAGATGGTTGGTGATCATACCTTCCATCTCCACCACTGAAGCTTGGTGGTCAGCTTGTTTATTATCCATGGCTGCATAAATGTGTGGCATGCTCCTGGCCACGTCATTGACGGTGGAAGCTTCTTGAACGTTGTAAATTCTCTGACTGTTATGTTATCGGTGCGGTCAGTCCCTCAATAGATGCTCTTCTCGACAACCCCAACATTTCAAGGGTTCTTTCTTTGGGTTATCAATCCTTCCTGGGGTAGATCCAAAAGGTTTATTTCCGCTCTGGGAGGGGAAATTCTATTGGTGTACACTCTGGGTGGGGAAGCTCATCCTTGAGTCCTTTTTATAATTTTTAAATCTTGGGGATTTAAACCCCTTTTTTCTGGAATCCTGAACTATTCTTCTACTTCCAGCCTTCACAAGGTTCTGTCTGATGCCCAAGTTGTTCATAACAATATCTTTCTTTTCGAATAGTGTCTTCTAGGGTCCTTGGCTCATCAAACTCAATCCTGTCCTGATAGTCCTTAGGTAGTCCGTTGATGAATCATTGAACCTTTTCCTTTTCTGCTATTATATAGGACATACCTCAGCAACTCGAGGAATCTGCTGACATATTCCTCTATGGTGAGTTTCCCCATCTTGAGTTCATAGAATTCTTTAGTCTTTTCGTCGAAATACTTTTTTGACAGATACTTCTTCCTGAAGTATTTCTCAAACCGTTCCCATGACAGGCCCTCTTCATGAATCCCTTTTACATTCATAAGGTCTTCCCACCAAATGAAAGATTTTCCATTCAAGTTGAAGGTGGCTACTCGGGCCTTCAAATTTTCTGAGAAGTCATGGACTCTGAAATACTTCTTTAGTCCAAGAAGCCATGCCTCCGCTTCCTCTCCCTTCTTTATTTCACTGTCGAAAGAGGGTGGTTTGACCTTCCTGAATTCTTCGAGATTATGACTCTTAGAATGCTTTCGCTTCTTCCGTTTTCTTCGAGAATAAGAACTAGTTATGTTGCTAGAAGATCCCTCCGAGTCATCGGCTTCCTTTCCAAAGGAATCATCTGACGCTTGTCCCTTATCTCTGTGTTGGACCTTCCTCGAGGTGCTCTTCCCAGTGTGGCCACTTAAAAGACCACGTTTCTATATCTCAGGTGGACTTCGACTTTTCTTTGTCTGTCATCGGTCCGTTGGACTGGTGTCTGGTTCATGTTGCAATTGTCTTTGTATGTCGGATAAACTTTGCAGTAAGACTGCATTAATTTCTGTTTGCTTCTCTTTCTCTTTTATCATCCTCTCGTTGTCGGCCTTGCAGCTCTGTAGTTCAACCATGAGGCTCCTCACAGTCTTAGCTAGATCTGGAGGGGTCCCTACCTCCCTCCTTTCGTCAGACTCTTCATCTCTATTGTGGGAGCCATCTCCCACTTCGTGGTGAGTCACCATTCTATGCATCTGCAGTTTCCCGCGGTTGATCGTCCTCTTGTGTGCAAAAGAAAAACGCTTGTTGTTAGTCAATATTTATATTTATTCATAACCAGCACATAATTCATATTTTTCACATTCATACACACAATAGGAGTTTTCATTCTTAACTTCGACTTGTGATTAATGGGGTTAAGATAGAGGGTTACTCCTTTTAAGAATACTTTGAATGGAGTCTTTGCGCAACATGTTCATGAGCCCAAGTAGGCCAAGTGTTGTAACCATGCTCTGATACCAATTTGTCACACACCCACTATGGCATAATAGATTTTTTTCCTTTTTCTTTCTCTTTCTTTATCGAGGGACAGAATCCCCAAATTCCTACGAGGTCCTAGTGTGGGCTAGCTCTTCCAATCAGGACCTTCACTAAACCAATCCACTAGTTCTTTCATTAAAAATCCGTCATGTACAACTCAAACACCAAGCGCAGGCTTCACCTCCAGGTGATCGTCGGTTATGACCCCGGGTTAAGCCAAGGGGCGCATTTCACATTTTGTGACTCAGCAATGCCCGAGAGTCGAGTCTTTTGACTCTTCAAACCATGAAACCCGAAATCGTACCTTCGCTGAGATCGACGACTGCGAATCTCTACCATGGTCCGACAGTCCTGGCCGTATCGGGACTTCGGAAACCGGGAGTTCGAAATGAAAGAGGGTCGAGTTCTTCGACTCTTCAAACCCCAAAACCCAAAATCCTATTCACACTAAGTCGACTCAGAGTTTCACATATCGGGTCTTCACGTACCAAGATTTCGCAACTTGCGAAGATGAGGGGTTCATACCCTTGGGTTTCCCGGGTGCCGAAACACCAAAATCAATTCACACTACACCGCTTCGGGATTTCACATACCGGGTTTTTGCAATGTGCGAAGACGAGGGGTCTCGCACCTAGGTTTCCCAGGAGCCGAAACTCCGAAGCCCATTTACACTAAGCTCCTTTTGGGATTTCACATGTCGGGATTTCACGATGTCCGAAGACGAGGGGTCTCGCACCTAGGTTTCTCGGAAGCCAAAAATCCGAAGCCCATTTACACTAATCTATTTTTGGGGTTTCACATGTCGGGATTTCGCAATGTGTGAAGACGAGGGGTCTCACACCTGGGTTTCTCGGAATCCGAAACTCCGAAGCCCATTTACACTAAGCTCTTTTCGAGGTTTCACATGTTGGGATTTCACGATGTGAAAAGACGAGGGGTCTCGCACCTGGGTTTATCGGAAGCTGAAACTCTGAAGCCCATTTACACTAAGCTCCTTTCGGGGTTTCACATGTCGAGATTTCGTGATGTGCGAAGACGAGGAGTCTCGCACCTGGGTATCCCGGAAGCTGAAACTCCAAAGCCCATTTACACTAAGCTCTTTTCGAGGTTTCACATGTCGAGATTTCGCGATGTGCGAAGACGAGGGGTCTCGCACCTGGGTTTCCCGGAAGCTGAAACTCCGAAGCCCATTTACACTAAGATCTTTTCGGGGTTTCACATGTTGGAATTTCGTGATGTGTGAAGATGAGGGGTCTCGCACCTTGGTTTCCCTAAAGCCGAAACTTCGAATCCCATTTACTTCGCGACAGGGGCAAGGTAAACTCGCGGATTTACTACAATGGTATTCTTTTCAAGGGGCTCACTCCAACTCTGGAATGCGAGGGAACTTTCTCAAAAAAGGGTGCCTTCGAGAGGATAACCAGGGCATAGCACAAGTCAAGTTAGATGGGTCAATCCTCAGGGGAATGAACTCGTATCCTGAACTCATACATTCTATACATTAACCGATGTGTAGTTATATCAGTATAAGCATGCATCCATTATTTCCAATCAAAGCACAAGGCAAACACTTCGATACAAAAAATATTTACGAGTGTATAAAAATGAGCATGCGATTGTGACATTCAATTCCAAATGCAAGACATAACACTTATCAGAAATTTCGGACGTGATGCGAATGCTGAGAGGGGTGCTCATTTCCACCCAACCGTAGGCTCAGTGATTCCAACTAGATTTACCAGTAGCCACCCCGAGCTAGACCACGATGCTTTGAGACTCAATCTTCTTCTTCCAGCTCAATGGAAGTCAACGCCGAAGGTTACTCCCCTTCTCCTATGTTCATGACTCTCTGTATTTTCGGAGTTCCTCCGGTTCTTCTTCCATGATTCCTGTCGCGCGCGCTCCTCCTCCTGCTACCCCCTTTCCACACTTCTTTCCTTGCATTTCTCCTACGAGGTTGCGTGTGGTGTGAATTTCCCTGTTCGTGGTTAGGTCTAAGAGCTTCTACGGATGGGCGATTCGCCCCCATCCCCTCATTTACTCTTGAGGAGCCTCCCCACCTACCATCCTGGCAGGTAATTCATTCCAGGGTTAGAGAGGGAGCTTTGGTTTCTGAGCACGTACAAACCAGTACGGTTTCGGTTCGGTGGAAGTTAACGCAACCATTCATGGCCCCTTCCACCACATCTCATCAACCATCGTGGTCTCTTTCATTACATCCCCCTCCCAGCAATCATGCGGCACATATTCATGATATAATTTACATTCATCGACCTTTTATACAAAGGTTTGTCAAATCAAACATTCACATCTTTGAGTTTTCCATAGTTCTTCACCAATATAGTTATTTTTACAGACTGGGGGAAACAGGGTGTTACAGTAAGTATGTAGAGAAGATGGCCAAGATTTTAAGAGTGGTAATTTCTGGTGCTAAATAAACCTCTTTAAAGATGAGTGTATTTCATGCAATCCATACACCCCATATTATCATCAGAGACAATATTTTGTAGGCCTTAGATTCTTTGTTCATCCACCAATCCTTCCAAGCTTGCTCCAAAGTGTGGCCTCTCCAAAAAAAGTGTAGTTTCAAATGTCTAGACACTTGTGTCTAGACCTTCTTGATATAGTGACAGCCCCAAAAAAGGTGTTGAGTAGTTTCTCCTTCTATTTTGCACAGAGGACACCTACTCGGGCCCGAAAAGTTTCTTTTTTGTAGAATATCCCATGTTGGTACCTTGTTTGTTAATACACTCCACATAAACAGTTTTGATTTTGTCGGGCAGTTTGTCCTGCAGAGATTTTTCCACTATGAGGATGGCTCACTTTGGACTAGTTCTCGAGCTAAATATGTATACCCATCCTTTGGTGTATTGAATCTTGAGGCTGTTTGGTCCCAGTGATCCATGAGTCTTACCTGTGTTATTTTTAGGCATGTGATGTATCTTTCCAATTATGTTGCATCTACATCATCTAATCCAAAATCAGCAATTGATTTACACCCTTGTGACCAAATGGTTGTTTGATCTGGATCGACAAGTTTATCTAGTGTGTCGAAGCCTCAGATTCTCAAATGGAGGATAAGTTCTTCTGGGAGGAGGTGTTGAACTTCACTACCCGCCCATGGATCTGCTCCCAATCTAACTCGGTGGCCATTTCCTATATTCCAGGCAAGTCCTTCCCCTATGATTGGAAAAGAGTTAGTAATGTCCTTCCAGATGACCGAGATTCCTTTCAGTGACTTGTGAACCCGTCTAATCCATGTCTCCACAGAATTTGGTTCAATGTATTTTTGTATTACTACTTTTTTCTAGAGACTAGACGTACTTATCAGTCGTCAGCCTCCTTTTTTTGTCAGAGCCTTTGAAAAAAGGTAGATGTTTTTAAGGCCCCAACCTCCAAGGGCCTTTGGAACATCAATTATTTTCCATTGAACCCAGGGTTTCACATGTGATTCTATTTTCCCGCTCCAGAGAAATCTGAAAGTGAGTTTATGAGTTTCCTCCAAAATTCCTTTTGGGATCCAAGAGAGTGACATCCAAAATACAAGGATAGCTTCCAAAACTGGCTTAACTAAGACTAATCTGCTTGCCCTGGAGAACCATCTGTGACTCCAGGATAATAGTTTTTTTTTCCATTTTTTTAGAAGCCATTTCCAGTCCTCTTTCCTATAGTCATTCGGTTTTAAAACAAAACACATGTATTTCAACCCTTCTATTTTATTTTCCATCAATGGAAAATGTTGTCTAAATAATCCCTCCTCCTCCTATGTGAGTAAGTTTGTTGTGAGGGAAGACTTCCCTTCATTTATAACCATTCTATTAGCTTTGGAAAAAAAACTCAAAATGTTCTTCAGAGTCTCTGCTTCAGTTTTGGAAACCGTATTAAAGATAAGTATATCACCCACAAAAAGAAGATGTGTAACTTGGAGGGAAGGGGAGATTTTGATACCAGAAAAAGACCCTGTTTGTTTTGCTTCTAAAAGTGATTTGATGAGTCCTTCAGCTACTAGGAGAAAAAGTAGTGGAGAGAGTGGACGACCCTATCTTAAGCCTCTTTCTGAGCGAAAAATAAATGGGAGTTCGATCCATTTATAAGCACTGAGAAGAAGATTGTAGTAATATAGCACATAATCCATCTAACAAAGGAAACTAAAAATCCCAAGTGAGTTAGAAGAAGTCGTAAGTAGAGCCAACTTACTCTGTCATAGGCTTTTGAGAGATCAATTTTTAGTATTGTGCTTCTTATTTTTCTGGATTTAATTCTATGTAGTGCTTCTTGTGCCACCCCTACCGCTTCGTGGATCTGTCTACCTTCCAAAAATATGAACTGTTCACTCAAAAATTTATTGGAGAGGATTCTTTTCACTCTTCTTGTTATGATTTTGGAGACAATTTTGTATATGCAATTACAGAGTGAAATTGGCCTAAAATCATCCAAGGTATCAGGGTTTTCCTTTTTAGGGATTAAGGCTATGAAGGTGGAGTTAAGGATTAGTAAAATTTTCCCTATAAGTCTGATCTCTTCTACCAAATTTAGGATATCCTGACCTAGGAGGTCAAAAAAACCCAGAAAAAATTCAATGGTCTAGCCATCTAGTCCTGGGATTTTGTCTTTTTGGAAGCTTCTCATTACTTCTTTTAATTCTTCGATAGTAAATTCTTCCATCAACATTTTGTTATCTTCCTCATTGGAGAATCTACGAAACTACTGGGCCATACGTACCACTTCTTCTATAGTAGCCTGGTTCTCTGCTCTGAATAGTTCTTGAAAGTACTTTTTCCCTATTCTTGAAATTCCTTCAAAAGTGTTTTCATGATTTCCATCCTAATCCTTCAAATGCCAAATGGTATTTGAACACTTTCTACCTTCTACATAGTCTTGAAAGAATTTTGTGTTCTCATCTCCACTTTTCAACCAGATAGATAGCTCTGTTTTTCAACCTCCACAATTCTTCCTTTTCCTTAAGTAACTTGTGTCTCCTTTATTCCAGTCTGAGTAGTGTCGTCTTGGCTTCTAGAGTGGAAAATACACCCCCTTCTTCCTCCGACATTTTTTTAGTTGGGTTTCTAGATTTTTAAGTTCCATTTCTTGTGCTTGTCTTTTCTGGAAAGCCCATGTCTTTGTTTTTGCTTTGATCCTTTGAAGATTTTCAATAAAGTGAGAAGCAGCCGAGAGTGTGCTTTCGTGAAGAAAGGGGATCCAGTTTTCTCTTACCAAATTTATAAAGGAGTCATCGTTTAACTAGGTCCTGTTGAATTTAAAGGGGCTTGGTGTCTTTCTCGGCCTGTTAAGTACCTATACCAGATCTGAAAATATAATCACCACAAATACTGAATACACAATAGATTCATAGAGCAAGATAGAAGAAACCACACTTTATTATTACCAAACCCTTGAGGTAGGGAAACACCATACAATGGATCCTATTATGGAAGGGATCCTCTCATGTTCATTTGCCTCTTCGAGGGGGAATCCTTCTATTGAGCTACTGCTCCAAATACAATAAAACTCTTCATGACTCATTACATTGCTTGAACCCCTTTATATAGTGTTACCATCACCTAAGAACATTCTAGAGGAGGAATCTTCTAGAAGTAGAACCTTCTAATAAGTTCTCTTACATTTATTATATCTAACTACCCATTTATCATATATAACTACCATAGTGGGCCTTATTTAATAATATAGTGGACCTAGTCCACCTTACATTGAATGGCCTCCACTATTATCACTATGGGCCCTCTGGGCCCCCACTACTACATCTCTAGGTACCTAACATAGCCCTTGTCTTAACTCCAGAAAGATCGGGCAGTGATCTGAAATGCCTCCAAAACTAATCCATTGCTTCAGGTGAACAGTATTTTCCAATAGAGAGTCTGTTAACAAAAAACGATATAATATTTTCACTATATTGTCTTCCCCCACTCTGTTATTTCTCCAAGTTTGACTCGTTCAATGTCCAATAAATTGCAGTCAACAATTTTTTTTGTGAAGTGACCCGTCAATGGATCTGCTCTCACATGTGTTCCCCAAACTTCTAATAGCCCCAGGGAAAGGTTTAGGTCCCCTCCAAGAACAAGTTGTTGATCTTTCGGGAAAGACTTAGTGAAAATCTTGTCCCAGAAGGTGCCTCTATTCTGGAAGGGGCCATAGATGTTGATGATGTGAATAAATTCATCCAGCTCCGGCAAAAATATTGTTATGCCAAGACCAGACTCAAAGCCCCAGGAATTTATGAATTTGATGGAACGGATGTTCCATCTAATTTCCAGACCTCCAGATATTCTTGTTGCATCCAGGGTTTCAAAGTTCCATCCTGGGAGTAAGGATATTAATCTGGACTTTATCTCCTCTCCTTCCCTCAACGTCTCTTGTAAAAGTAGAATTTCAGGGTGTTCAAAATCGATCACCCTTTTTACGGCTAGTCTTTTGAGGGGGCCATCCAGACCCCTGTAGTTAAAAGAACAGCATTTCATCACAGTCCCTTTCCAAGGGCTCGCCTTGCTCTAAGCGCCTGTTCAAAAGAGAGTTGTTTTCCTGCCAAAAGATCACTTTTGGATTTTTTTTGTGCCTTCGAAATCAACTATTTTCTCCCCCACCCACTTTTTTTGTTCGCAGTTACCGACTTTGTGGCTAAACCCCCCAAGGGTCCTTTTTTCTTTGATATGAGAAAGTAGTGCCATGTTTAGGTCGTTGAGGAAGAAGAGGAAGATTCCTCCTCTACATAACATAAACGTTTTGTTCCAGGGGAATCGAGTGCAGCGATCTCTGAGGGAGACGAAGACCGAGTGGCTAGCATAGGAGGAAGGATTGTGTGGGTCGGGAAATTTAGAGCCCTCAACCACTCATTGCCATCTAAATTCAAATTGTTTATTAAAACAGTAATAGGAGGAGAGGAGGTTAAAATAGTACTCGTGGTAGTGTGAGGTACTAAACCCGAGCCAGTCTTGGAGGGGCACAAAGATTCTTCTCCCTTTTTAGAAATGTGTCCTGAAATGAGTGAGGATGTGTGATGATCCATTGTCGGAGCCTCCTGTAAAGGTTCAGACTGTCAGCCTTGTTCTTCCTAATTCTGAAATCCTTCACTTGAGGATGCAGTGGGAGTAATAACCTTTTGGATCTGTCCTTTATCACTTTTAAAAACTATGCCTCTGGTCCTAACTAGCATACTGCAATTTTTAATCAAATGTATGTATTGATGGCATCTCTTGCACTTGAAGGGGACATTTTCGTAATCCAATCTCTAGGTGTATGTGAAACTTCCCCAACTGAGGTCGAATTCCTCGCCAAGACCTTCCCTAATATTTAAATTAACTAAGACCCTTGCCACCTTCCTTTGCTTTGTCTCTTCGAAGGTCATATCTACATCCAAAAAGTTGCCCAAATAGTTCCCAATTAATTTGAAGTGCTCAAAGGACCAAAAATGGAGTGGGAGCATCGGGAGCCTCACCCAGACCAGAATAATATCCATCCTTGCTTTGTTGGCATCAAAGAGAGGACTCCAGGGCTTAAGGAGTAAGGGGGAGTTATTTACTCTCTAGGGTTTCCCTAACTCCCACTTTGAATGCTCAGGTTGTAGGAAAGTGAAGGCAAACCGGTACCTATTTAGTTCGACAATATCAGGGACATATCCAAGATGTTCCTTCTAGAGATTATGCATCCATTTGGTCATGGTTTTGAGTGAAAAGATTCTTCTCTGGCTCAACCCACCAGGGTTTGGTTTTCCATGTGAACAACCTGACTTAGATCCACTTCTTCCTCGAGAACCAAATTTCCAATGTTCCCTTTTGACTTTAGGCTTTTTTGTTTTAGCATGTGCCCTTCCCCTGTCTTCGTCCTTGGACCACTAGGGTCAGTATTGTCGCCAAAACAAAGAGGAGAGGGTGTTGCTTGTGTGTGCTCTTTAAAAACCAAATTCCAATCGAAACCCCTATGCTCCTCTGCCTCTAAAAACGCTGAAATGAAGCCCTTGGTAGTGGAAATTTTGGGGGGGTTCAGTTGTTCCCCTGATAGTAAGGGGAACCCATCTGCACCATGATCTATTGCCTCGTCTAGAAACCCTTTTTCTCCCCCGTGAAATCCAGAAGGTCCAAACTCCTCTTAAGAAGGCGAGGGAAAATAAATTAAAAAGCATCCTTCGGTCTTGTTAATCCAATCCAGGTCCGAGGCCCGCTACGGGCTGAGGGGAGCTAGAGTATCGACTACGGGATGGCATAAATCAGGTAACCGGGGTTCTATGAAATCCCCAAAAAATATGTTTTCGAGCAGAGGGATCTGGAGAGTGGACTCAAGCTCGATCTTCGGAGGTTGTTGTGAAGGAAGAGGAGCTTCACCCTTCTCGGCCAGCTGGTCTGAAAGCCCTCCACCTGTCATCTCCCAAAGCTTCTCGGAGTCTGTAGGGTTTGTTTCCACATAGACTGTGGTATCCATAGTGGCTTTCGGTTAGAAACTCCCTTCGTTGAGAGAATAATGCCGAGAAGTAGAGAAACCATCCGAAAAACTGTGGAGAAACTCTCGCCAAGAAACTGTAAAAAGAACCGGAAACTAACCACAGTCTAGTGAACTATCTCGCTCCTTAACCGCAGAGGCCATCGCTCCCCTTGTTCCTTAATTTATATCATGGGTATCCAAGTTATGTATCAAGCAAATTTCTATATAAACATGGTAAATCCTAGACAAACAAGTGAAATAGAAGAAATCACTGACAATGTTCACTGGTTTACACGTACATAGTTATTTTCCATAAATTATGAGATAGAGGAAACAGTTATATGGAAAATAAATCCTTTTAAGCCTAAACCCTAAAACCCGCCTTAAACCCTAAACCCACAACAAATCCATACCTTGTGTGGCAACTGAACTATATCAGCATCTTCTAGAGACCAGAGGAGCGGTGGGAACTATGAAACCTTTGGATTGAGCAAGACCTTTTCGTAAAAACCTCGTTATAGCTCTGGAAGTGTTCATGGTGCCAAGGTTATATTCTTAAGAGAAGTAAAAGGATTGATTTTCAGGTACGAAGCCTTCTGTTGTGGCTATGGAATCCTAAATTGTTCTTCTTTCATGATGTAAATTGTATTGAGAGTATGAAAAATTAATGTAAACGCTTCAATTGATCATTTTTAGAAGGGTCTGGTTCTGGTATTAATCAAATAGACCTTTGTATCAATATCCTTCCTATAAAATGAATAAATACAGTGATAGATACATGATATCCTAGAGAAGGCAGGCAAATACGCCCTTATCTGAAACAGTGATTTGATGCATGGAACATGCGCTACCGTAAAGGTTGATTTGTTGGAATACTTTGTTTATTTGATATTATGAACAGCAAATCACACGCAGATCCTTTATTGTGGAATGACAATTTGATCAGGATTGATGTTTGTTGGTAGATTGTCTTCTAGATAGCAATTCCAAATTCAGTTATCGTTTACTTCCCAAAATTTATCCCAAGCCTCTTGCAAGTCATCGCACTGATCTTGCAGCATCTGTGTTAAATGACATTTGGGTATCAGTGACATCTGGTAGTGAGGATTACTCCTTCAAGCATATGCCCCAGAACCAATATGACGAAATTCTCTTTCGCTATGAAGATGACAGATTTGAACTGGATATGTTGTTGGAGTCTACTTTTGTTACAACAAAGCATGTAGAGGAGTTGCTTTGCCTGTCATATTGATCAGCCTCAAGAAAAAGCAAGAAGAATAGTTTGTTTTTGATGGGGAACAGGTTGAAAAAAAGTATGGGAAGGACCTGAGGAATAGGTTCGGGTTAGGATTAGGATTTAGTTTAAACCAACATAATTTCAGAATTTGTTTGCGCCATGGGTGCATCTGAATTTTTGAAACTTGAAATTATTGAACATCCACTAAATTTAAAATATACCAATATTATATCAATTAACTCAACGTATATAAACAGAACGCCATTCAATAGAGCAGAGAGTTATATTTTTTTTTCTTTTAAAAGGATAATTCTATACAATTTGTCATATAAGAATTAATCTAACCATTGTGAACATGTTGGAATAATCCATTTCGTCAACAGTAAGAAAAATTATATATATATGATCAACCAGAAACAATATGTCATTGATCGAACATTCTTCTTATGCATAATCAGTATACAAAAATCAAGGATTCTATTAAACACTAAAATAACTATAACAAATAAAATATTCTAACCAGAAGAGTAATAAATATGAGGTTGATCTTCAATCTCAAAGCTTGTTCAATATCCTTTTTTTTTCACCTGTTAATCAAATGAATTCACTAGTACCTCCCATCCAACACTAGGGGTACTATGCTTCCCCCTCAGCTCCCCGAGCCGCAAAGGGGTCACACACAGAAATTCAGATCAGTATCTAGTTCAAGTTTTCCCTCGCAAGGAGAGGCTTCCACCTCCTACACAAGACTTGCAACCCAAATCACACAAGAAAACCAGTCACAATAAATTTTGACATCATTTCAGTCATCCAACAATGGTGTGTCTTACTCCTTCCTCTCCCTTCTTTTTATAAGAATTTTCACCTTGACACTTGTTATTTCATGTATAATTAGATAATTTTTAATAATTAATTTAAAGATTATTCACCCCAACACATGTCACACTTCCCTCAAGTTGCACATGTTTATCACTTTTTCACTAAACAATTTTTTTGAAATTTTTCCTCACCTCCACAATTAGTTCCTAGATTTTCTCCTAGTTGTCTCTTAATTCCCCAATTTCTCATTTATTGTGTCTCGTAACTAATTTACTGTTGGAGTTTGATTAGGACTCTTCTCTTAGTTAGGAGTTAGAGTTTAGTTTGATTTAGGACTCTAACTCTAAGTTGACACCACATTTCCTCATAAAATAATTTATTTTTATTTAAAAATTCATTTTATTAATTTCATGCACACATTGTGCACATGTCTTAATTTTTTCCACCTCGACCTTCAACTTTCAGTCCCAGTCAAGCCTCCTCAACTCGACTTTCACTGCAAAGATTATAACAACCCAGTATTCTCTCACTTGTTGTCTTCTTTGTTGAACCGGGATTTTCCTGAACTTTTGTTCACAGACTCGGGGTAGCAATGCCCATTGTCTCTCTGCACCAAGAAAACTTCACAGCATTCACAGACTTGGTCAAAGAGTCTGTTATGTTCTCCAACATGTCTACTTTCTCGAGTAGCACCTTGTTTCTTTCCACCATGACTCTTACGAAATGGTATTGTACATCAATATGCTTAGTCTTGGAATGATAAGTTGGGTTCTTTGCCAGAAATATTGTGCTTTGACTATCACAATTTATCATCATAGTTTTCTGCTCAAACATAATCCCTAAACACAGTCGTTGTAGCCATATTGCTTATTTTCTTCCATGAATGGTTTCCATATATTTATCTTATGTTGTTGACAAGGCTACGACTGCTTGTCACTTACTCATCCAACTGATTACTCCACCGAACATCTTGAACACATATCCACTAGTCGACCTTCGCCAATCCAAATCTCCAACCCAGTCGATGTCGAAAAATCCATGTACATCTACTTCACTGTCATATTCAGGTTTCCTTTGGTAGAATATAGCATAGTCTTTTGTGCCACACAAATACCTGAATACTCTCTTGACAATTTTCCATTGCTCCTTTCTAGGTGTCAACATGTATATGCTCAACACTCCCACTACATGGGAAATGTCTGGTCAAGTGCATACCATTGCATACATTAGACTACCAGCAACACTTTCATAGGGAACACGTTCCATATCCTCTATTTTTTCCTGTGTCTTTGGACATTGTTCAGCAGTTAGTCTTGCTCCCATAAGAATTGTCACCTTTACAAGTTTGCAATCCTACATGTTGAAACGTTTCAAAATTGTTTCAATATACTTCTTTTGATTCAACCAAATATTTCTAGCTTCTCAATCTCTTTTTATCTCCATTCCCATAATGAATTTTGTTTCACCAAGATCCTTCATGTCGAACTTGGAGAATAGTTTCTTCTTCACCTCCTTTATCGTGTTCATGTTTTTTTCTATTAGAAACATGTCATCGACATACAATGATACATATATGAAACACCCACCTTATTCCTTGGAATATATGCAGTGATCATCTTTGTTTCTCACAAATTCCAAACTAAGGATGTATGTGTCAAACTTTTGGTACCACATCCTTGGTGATTGATTTAGACCATAAAAGGATATTTTTAATCTGCACACCAAATATTTCTTTCCCTTTACTATAAATCCTTCAAGTTGTTTCATGTATATTTCTTCTTACATGTCCCCATGTAGGAACATTGTCTTCACATCCATATGTTCTATTTATAGATCAAATGTTGCAGCCAAAGACATTAGTACTCTAA
>ML801981.1:339967-358043 GCA_009831015.1 Picea engelmannii
TTGGATTTGTTCAACCGGTGGGTGACGGAAAAAATAAACAGCTCAAACAAAAGCCAAGAACAGTGTCACAACTATAGCAATTGTGTCGCAAAGTCTCTTAAAGTCACGTATATATAGATCAAATAGTCAACTAGCCGTTAACATCGACCAATGAGATAGACAAAATTTTCATCGCTATTGCCACGAAAGTTTGTCGCTATAGAGATGAAAATCCTGACAAGATTAAATTAAGATTTTCGTCGATATTGCGACGAACTTTCATGGCAATAAAGATGAAAATCCCACCCTGTTTAAAAAAAAATATGAAACTAGTGGAAGCGTGGAAAATTTTCGTGGAATAATCCGCCCATATGTAGTATTGTTGGTTTAACAACCTTGGATTTGAGCTAAACCCTAGGTCCAATAAGAGTCATAATTCAAAGATCTTTAAAGTCGTGCTTAAAGAATGGCAAGTAACTCGAGAATAAAGATTGAAAAATTCAATGGCCATAATTTTGAGCTTTGGAAGCTTAAAATTGAGGATCTCCTTGTAGATTGAGAACAATGGGTAGAATTTTGTCCAGGTACCATTCCAACAGGGATGTTGATGAAATAATGGGAGAAAATTGAAAGAAGGGAAAGGAGTATGATTCGACTTTGTGTTGCAGATTCAGTGCTGTTGAATGTCTCATGTGAAGACTCGACCAATAAAATGTGGGATAAGTTGGGAATCTTGTTCCAGTCAAAATCCCTAGTAAATAAGTTGTTCCTTAAATAAGGCGCATTGTAATCGTATTAAAGAGATGTTGTAATGATCTTCATGCTAATCTTTAGCAGTAGGTTACTAGTCATGTAGATGGAAGCCAGATTGGGTATATGGTTCTCCTTGTGTAAAGCAAGAGGGTATGTTGTTGACCGTGTCTTAGGTGTGGACCAAGGTTAGGAATGTAACCTTTTATTTTGAATGAATAAGAAAACAAGAGAGCAAGATGTTCAAGGAATGATGGTTTTCCTGTTTGGGTTTCCAGGGTAAAATCTTTGTGTACTGTGTGCCTACTTTGTCATTTGTTTTCTAGCTTAAATATGTCTTCCTCTCTTATGTTAGGTTTAGCGTGGAATTTTTTTTCCTAACATGTGGTATCAGAGCTTGGTTTAAAAACCTTGGATCTGAGTTAAACCCTAGGTCCAATAAGAGTCGTAAGTCAAAGATCTTTAAAGTTGTGCTTAAATAATGGTAAGTAGCTCGGGAATAAAGATCGAAAAATTCAATGGCCATAATTTTGAGCTTTGGAAGCTCAAAATTGAGGATCTCCTTGTATATTGAGAAAAATGGGTAGAATTTTGTCTAGGTACCATTCCAATAGGGATGTTGACGAAATAATGGGAGAAACTTGAAATAAGTGAAAGGAGTATGATTTGACTTTATCTTGCAGATTCAGTGCTGCTAAATGTCTCATGTGAAGACTTGACCAATAAACTGTGGGAAAAGTTGTGAAAATTGTTCCAGTCAAAATCCCTGGTAAAAAGATGTTCCTTAGAAAGAAACTGCATCTTCTAAGGATCAGTGAGGACAGTTTGGTAACTGAGCATTTAAATTCATTTAATACCATTATAAGCCAATTATCTTCTGTGGATATTAAAATCACCGAGGAGGAGAAATGTATTATCCTATTATGTTCTTTTCCAGACTCCCGGGATAACTTAGTCATGGCTATAGGGAGTAATTCAACCACATTAGCACTAGAAGACGTGGTTGCATCTCTATTCTTAGAAGAAATGAGAAGGAATAACATGGAAGGATTGACCAAAGATGCTTTAATGGTGAGAGGTCAACTGATTGACAGAGATAAAGACAAATTCTCTGGCAGAAAGTCTAATTCAAAGGGTATATATAAATCCCCTGTTCAGTCGATGAGAAGGTGTTGGAAATGCGATAAATTTGGGCATTATAAATGAGAATGCAAGTCGAAGGCCATGGAAGTCATTACAAGATCCGATGAGAATCAGTTGACTAAGAGAAAGACTACTCCAAAAAAAAGAAGTGATGTGTATCTAGCGTCAACCAATACAGAGTCGAATCAACATATTTGGTTGATAGACTCAAGAACATCCTATCACATGACACCACATAGAGAATGGTTATGCGAATATGAATGATATGAAGGAGGAGATGTGTTCTTGGGGGACGAATCGACAATCAAAATTGTCGGATAGGGAAGAGTCTGACTGATACTGTAGGAAGAGAAGAGTAGAACCCTCCCAGGTGTGCTACATATTCCGAGTTTGGAAAGAAACCTGATATCTGTCAACAAGATGAGTGCATTATACCAGATATAAAAAGTATGTAGAACATACATGAAATGATAGAAATGGCAGAATAACAATAATATAACCAACATAATTTCCATAATAACACATAAATGATATAAGAACAACAACAGAAATATCACTTTGATTCAGAAAGCAATGTTCACAGGCCTCTTTGAGGGGGAAACCTCCAGTCGAGCAACACTCTGTTACAATAATCTTCAGGCTAGGGTTTTCATACCCTTGACCCTTATTTATACTAAATATGTATATTAAGAGAAGCATCTAGAGGAAGATCCTTCTAGAAGCGGAAGCTTCTATTAGGTCTTCTTACATACGCTTTATTCTATTTTATTGAAAGGCCTTATTAATATTGACCTTTATTACATACGAATATATATATCTACCTATATGCGGGTTAGGACCCTAACATGTCCGCCCCCTTAAAAACAACCTTGTCCTCAAGGCTTGAGATGTGGAAACTGCTGCAGAATGATAGTTGGTTCCCAAGTGGCATCTACTGGAGTCGTATCTTTCCACTGGACCAACACTTCCTTGATGGTTCTCTGACGTAGGCGACGCTCATGCTGGTCCAAGACTGCTTCTGGTTGTAACCAAATGGATCTTTCTTCAACTAACTCTAGAAGGTTGGTTTAAATTTTGCACCTAGTTCCAATCACCTTCTTTAAGCATGAAACATGAAAAACAAGATGTAGCTTCGACTGACTGGGCAGAGCTAACTGATAGGCGACTTGCCCCACACGCTTGAGAACTGTATAAGGACCATAAAATTTGGGCGCTAGCTTCTGACAATGCTCGGACTTCAGGGAAGTTTGCTTGTATGGTTGCAGATGCAAAAACACCTGATCCCCTTCTGCAAATTGACGTTCAGAGCGACCTTGATTGGCTTGTTGCTTCATGCAATTCTGTGCCATGACCAAGTTCTCTTTAAGGGTATGAAGAATATCCTCTCGAACTATAAGTGTTTGGTCAACTGCCTGGACCTTCGAGGTACCCGGTAAGTATGAGAGAACTGAAGGTGGCTTCTATCCATATACCGCTTCAAAAGGAGTCATGCGTGTAGTTGTATGCTAGGAAGTGTTGTACCACCATTCAGCTAGGGGTAACCATTGAGCCCATTGATGTTGCTTCTCAGAGGAAAAACACCTCAGATATGTTTCCAAACACTTGTTGACAACTTCTGTTTGACCATCAGTTTGGGAATGATAAGCTGTGATGAGATGCAATTGGGTGCCTTGTAGCTTAAACAGTTCTTGCCAAAAATTGTTTGTGAAAGTAGGGTCACGATCAGAAACAATAGAGTGCGGCATGCCATGAATCTTGAAGACTTGGTCCATGAAAATTTGAGCCACCGTGGATGCAATAAATGGGTGTTGAAGAGCGTAGAAATGAGCATACTTGGAAAGGTGATCCACAACCACCATTATGAATGATTTATTCCCCGATTTGGGTAAGTCGGTAATAAATTCCATAGAGATATCCTTTAAAATAGTAGGTGGAATCGGAAGCGGTTGTAGTGTGCCCAAAGATTTGACTGTTTCTCCCTTTTTGCGTTGACACACCTCACATTCAACGACAAAATTACGGATGTCCTGTTTCATACCATCCTAGAAAAAGGAACGTTTGATCCTGTCATAAGTTTTGGTGAACCCTGAGTGCCCCACTGTGGGTGTAGCATGAAGCTCAGAAAGTACCGTGGATTTAAGCTTTGATTGTTTAATTAAATACAAATGGCCTTTGTATCGAAGCTCATCCTGGAGCCAAGAGTACCCTGGGGGAGCTGAAGCATTGGTCTGCAATTGTTGGATCAGATGTGAACTTTTGGGATCTTGTAGCCATTCCTAGCGCACAACTTGGAGCCAATCGGGTACAATGAAGGAAAGAGAAAAAATGGATCCTTCTTCTTCATATTTTCAGGACAATGCATTTGCCACTACATTGTCTTTGCCCTTCTTGTAAATGATCTCATAATAATATCCAAAGAGCTTAGTCACCCATTTTTGTTGCTCTAGGGAGGAAATGCGTTGTTCCAGAAAGTACTTGAGGCTTTGATGGTCAGTCTTAATTTGGAAGCGTTGCCCCAAGAGATAAGGACGCCATAGATCAATGGCACGTAGAATAGACAACATTTCCTTTTCATAAATGGGTTTGCCCAGATTCCTTTCAGACAGTTGCTTGCTGGGGAAGGCCAAAGGTCGACCCTCTTGCATAAGGACAACGCCGATTCCTTTCCCTGATGCATCACATTCCAACACAAAGGTCTTTGTGAAACTAGGAAGGGCCATAACCGAAGTGGTGCACATGGCCGTCTTCAAGGTTTGAAAAGCTTGAGCAGTGGCTGGAGTCCAAGTGAAAGAGTTCTTTTTGAGGAGAGCAGTGAGAGGTGCTACAATCTTTCCGTAGTTCTTAACAAACTTGCGATAATACCCTGTTAAGCCTAGAAATCCACACAAGCTTTTGAGAGTCTTTGGGTGCGACCAGTCTTGCATAGCTTCAATCTTTTTTGGATCCACCTTGACGCCATCCTTGCCAACCAGATGGCCCAAGTATTATTCTTCTGAGGCACCAAAAGCACATTTAGACTGTTTCAGGAAAAGTTGGTGCTGAGAGAGTAGATGGAGAACTTGATCCACATGAGTAAGATGGTCTGTCTAGGTTTTTCTGTAGATGAGGATATCATCAAAGAAAACTAAGACAAAATGACAGAGAAAGGGATGGAATACATGGTTCACGAGGCTTTGGAAGGTGGAGGGGGAATTACACAAGCCAAAGGGCATGACCAAAAACTCATAGTGGCCCTCATGAGTTCGAAAGGCCATCTTGGGAATGTATGCCTCTTTCATACGTATTTGGTGATAGCTCGAGCGAAGATCAAGTTTAGCAAAGAATTGGGCGCCACTCAATTCATCCAGGAGGTCATCAATGACAGGGATGGGGAGTTTGTCTTTAATGGTGATTTTGTTGAGGGCACGGAAGTCAGGACACATTCTCCAAGAACCTTCTTTCTTCAGAACCATGACTACAGAAGAAGAGTAAGGGCTCGTACTAAGGTGGATACCGCCTGCATTAAGGAGTTCCTGGACCATTTTCTCAATTTCATTTTTTTGTGAAAAGGGGTGGCGATATGGGAGGATAATGGGAGGAAGGATTCTGGGTACGAGGGGAATGGAATGATCATGAACACTGCGGGAAGGAGGGAGTCCTTGGGGAGTGGAAAATACCATTTGATGTTTATAAAGGAGGGCTTGGAGGTCTTGCAGCACCGGGGGTGTCTCTATTGCTTATATGGCATGGAGTTGGGAAATGACACCAGAATGACCTTTCTTGAGAAGATTTTCCATGCGATGGGAACTAATGACCTCAGGTGAACCAACATTGATGCCTTGGAATTTATATTCGTGGCCTTCCTGGTCAAATTTCATGGTTAATGCCTTAAAATCCATGAGAATGGGACCCAAAGTTCTTATCCAGTCTGCACCCAACACAATGTCACAACCACCCATGTTGATAGAAAACATATGGGATTTTAGGTGGTAGTCACCTATTTTGAGACACACATTTTCATAGTGCCCTCCACATTTCATAGAACCACCATTGGCAATCATGATTTGGAAATTGTTGACATCATGGATGTTGCAATGAGTTTCTTGGGCAATGCGGTGATGAATAAAATTATGGGTGCTTCCACTATCAACTAGAATGATGACCTTCCGATGCTTGATGTAACCGATTAACTTGAGGGTTTGGGGAGAAGAGAAGCCAGTGAGAGAATTGAGGGAAATGACGGGTTCGACTTCGGGAGGGTTTGAGGGAGGGGTTATGTCAGTGATTTCAGGTGACTCAGACACAAGGGGAGTTTCAACATCCTCTTCTGAAATATCCTTAGAGATGGCCATAAAAAGCTTTTGTTCCTTACACTTGTGGCCCGGGAAATATTTGTCATCACAATTATAACAAAGGCCTTTGAGTTGGCGTTCAACAATTTCAACCCTGGTCAATTTTTGGATCTTTGATGGGGTGGAGGGAGTAGTGGGAGTTATGGGTTTAGGGCGAGGGATAAAGGAGGGTTTTCTGTTTTGAGAGGATACAACCTGTTGTGCTTCTTTATCTCTTTTAGTATCCTCCACCCAACTCAAGGGTCAAGCCATGAGGACATGGACCCGAATCTCCTCCTTGAGGCCATTGATAAAACACTCTCGAAAGAAAGCATCAGTCATGCCCTCTGTTCGAAAAGCCAGGTGCTCAAAGGCAGCGATGAAGTCTTCTACTATTCCTGATTGTTTCAACTTTGTCAAACGACCCAAATGGTTGGTGTCCGTGTCAAAGCGTTCATAAAGCTCAATCACAAATTGGGTCCAAGCCAACCCTTGACGTGAAGTTTTTCTCCATTGCCACCATTGCCAACATTCTTGATCTAGATGGAGAACACCATACCAGAGTTTGGCCAAGTCATCTGTAATGCCGTATAAGGAGAAATAATGTTCCATTTGGGTTACCCAACTAGTGGGGTCCGAGCCATCAAATTTTGTCACATCCACCCACGGAAGGCGTAGGTCACGTTGAAAGTGATGGGGATGAAAGGTATGGGAATGGGAGGAATGTTCACCTTTAGTCTTTGGAGGTGCTTCAGGGAAATGGTCATCTGTGGGGATCTTCATTTTGGTGCAGAGTGATGCAAAGACAGATTCAAGCTGGGTGGTCAGTTCTTGTTTGACTTCTGCCATTGAGGACTGCATGGTTGTATTTATGGTAGCATTGATGGATGAATTGATGGAGGCAACAATAGCACTGAGTTGTTTCACGTCTTTTTGGGTTTCGAGGAAGCCAGATTGCAAGGTGTTGAAGCGAGCTTCCAGGTCTTGGCTACGGGTATGGGCCATGAGGATGGGTGAACTGAAAAGGGGTGGGAGGGGTAAAACATTTTGCTGAAAAATGATATGGATGAATGTGATAAGGGAGAAGAGATGAATCCAATGGAATAGGTCTCAAATAATGGTGAAAAAATTTCCAGACTTTTTTTTTTTTACACCTGCAGAGTTATACTCCGGTCTGAAGAATACTGTACTGATGAAATACCCAAATGATTAATCAGAAATAAATGCGTATTTACTTGGCAACCCGAACACAGTTGCGCAGCAAGAGATCTTGTCTGTTTTAATTTGTTTATGTTTCTGTCCCCCAAGGGTTAGGTATTCAAGGGTTCTACAGATAAGGGTTTGCCCTGTGCTATAGCTCTCTGATATACGTGCGGGGTCCAACAGTAGTACTCGGCCCAATATATCAGGGCACTAACTAAGGAGGATAGATCATACCCTTAGCCATACTACTTGACTACCCAGGTACTAGAGAGTATATTCTTGAGTGTTGTTCTCGGTGACACTATAGCAGTCCGACGATCGATAGGTTTATCTAAAGAGGGATTCAAGAAATCTAGGCCGATCTGTACACAGGTGCTGTCTGATGTGATACCACTCGAAGGGGTACCAACATGGGTTACAAGGGTGGCCAACAGATGTGCGCTTAAGAACCACTTGTATTTCCTGCGTGTATGAATCTCTCAACCGCTGGTTTATGCACGTAACGACAGATCTTTGTGGCTCAAAGACGCCGAAATACGTCTCTACTCTGAAAACAAATTCCCACAATTTCTTCCAAGGAAAGTGCTATGATACCACTTGCATTATACCAGATATAAAAAGTATGCAGAACAGAAATGAAATGCTAGAAATCGCAGAATAACAGTAATATAACCAACATAATCTCCACAATAACACAGAAATGATATAAGAACAACAACATAAATAACACTTTGATTCAGAAAGAAATGTTCAGGCCTCTTCGAGGGGGCAACCTCCAGTTGAGCAATGCTCTGTTACAATAATATTCAAGCTAGGGTTTTCATACCCTCGACCCTTATTTATACTAAATATGTCTATTAATAGAAGCATATAGAGGAAGATCCTTCTAGAAGATGAAGCTTCTATTAGGTCTTCTTACATCCACTTTATTCTATTTTATTGAAAGACCTTATTAATATTGACCTTTATTACATCCAAATATATTGATCTACCTATGTGCGGGTTATGACCCTAACAATGAGTGATGCATGTGTGCACACTCTATTTAAGAATGATACATGCAAAATTGTCAGAGGTGCGATGGTTTTAATGAAAGGAGTTCGGATTGGAACTCTATAGAAGTTATTGGGGCATGTCGACTTGACTGGATGCAACAACATTGCTATTCCTAAAGTTGACTCTACTTTGACTTGACTTGACTCAAATCGATATGAGTTGATTCAAACCAACTCAACAAGTCTTCATCAAGTCAATTCGACCATGCTATGGTATGAGAGGATTGGACACATTGGAGAAAAAAAGACTTTGAGCTTTGCATAACAAAGGTATGGTTGAAGATTTTCTTAAATGTAATTTAGAAGTTGACTTTTGTGAACATTGTATACATGGAAAAAAAAGTCAAGTGAGGTTTCCCTTCTGGAGCGACAAGGGAAAAGGGGATTCTAGAATTGGTTCATAGTGATGTGTTTTGTTCTGTTTAAGTGCATTCACTTGTTGGATCCCTATATTATGTCTCATGTACAAATGATGTTTTTCAAAAATACATTGATATATTTCCCGAGGAAGAAATCAGATGTTTTTGAGAAATTCAAAGAGTTTAAGTCTCTTGTGGAAAACTAGACAAATAAGAAGATCAAAGTGTTGAGAATTGATAATGGTGGTGATTTTTGTGGAAAGAATTTTGAGTAGTTCTGGAAGTAGTGTGGCACAGAATGTCAAAACACCACACCATATACCCCACAATAAAATAGAGTTACTAAAAGAATGAACATAACATTGATGGACAAGGCAAGGAACATGCTTAGTGGTGCTGGGCACACACAAAAATTCTGGGTAGAGGGAGTCAACGCTACAACATATTTGGTGAATATGTCTCCTTCGTCGACGCTAGTCGAATCAACTCCACATGAGGTATGGTTTGGTAATAATCATTCACTTTCACATCTTAAATTATTTGGCTATGATGCATTTGTTCATTTTCCCAAGGAAAAGAGGAGCAAGATGAAAAAGAAGGTAGTCAAATGTATCTTCATTGGATACAAAGAAGGAAATAAAGGATATAAGCGTCGGGATCATGCATCAAGAAAAAAAATGTACAATAGAGATGCAATCTTTAGAGAATTTGGAAGGAAGTCTAAGTCTGAAGTGGTTCAAATAGAGAATATACAAAGAAGGTGAGGTTTGAATTGAGAAACAAAGAAGAAAATGATTCAGATGAGTTGAATGAATCATACAAAGAGGTGGAACAATCGACCTTGGTCACAAGAAGGTCTAAATGAGTAAGAAAACTAGTCGAAAGGTATAGTCCACTCGACTTTCGTTCTGCATTTGTGTTAATTTCCACTGACGAGGAGACTAGGTCAGTCAGGGAGGAAATCGACTTGACAGAGGGTAGACTTTGGAAGGATGCCATGGTCAAAGAGATGGAATCCTTTCATAACAATGAGATGTGGGATTTATTCGAATTACTTAATGGAAGAATTCCCATCGGTAGCAAGTGGGTATTCAAGAAGAAGATGAACGCAACAGGTCAAGTCAATAAATTAAAATATCGACTGGTAGTGAAAGGATATTCCCAAGTCAAAGGATTAGACTTCAGTGATATTTTTTCCCCTGTTACAAAATTAACTTCCATTAGAGTACTAATGTCTGATATTTTTTCTCCTGTTACAAAATTAACTTCCGTTAGAGTACTAATGTCTTTGGCTGCAACATTTGATCTATAAATAGAACATATGGATGTGAAGACAATGTTCCTACATGGGGACATGTAAGAAGAAATATACATGAAACAACTTGAAGGATTTATAGTAAAGGGAAAGAAATATTTGGTGTGCAGATTAAAAATATCCTTTTATGGTCTAAATCAATCACCAAGGATGTGGTACCAAAAGTTTGACACATACATCCTTAGTTTGGAATTTGTGAGAAACAAAGATGATCACTGCATATATTCCAAGGAATAAGGTGGGTGTTTCATATATGTATCATTGTATGTCGATGACATGTTTCTAATAGAAAAAAACATGAACACGATAAAGGAGGTGAAGAAGAAACTATTCTCCAAGTTCGACATGAAGGATCTTGGTGAAACAAAATTCATTATGGGAATGGAGATAAAAAGAGATTGAGAAGCTAGAAATATTTGGTTGAATCAAAAGAAGTATATTGAAACAATTTTGAAACGTTTCAACATGTAGGATTGCAAACTTGTAAAGGTGACAATTCTTATGGGAGCAAGACTAACTGCTGAACAATGTCCAAAGACACAGGAAAAAATAGAGGATATGGAACGTGTTCCCTATGAAAGTGTTGCTGGTAGTCTAATGTATGCAATGGTATGCACTTGACCAGACATTTCCCATGTAGTGGGAGTGTTGAGCATATACATGTTGACACCTAGAAAGGAGCAATGGAAAATTGTCAAGAGAGTATTCAGGTATTTGTGTGGCACAAAAGACTATGCTATATTCTACCAAAGGAAACCTGAATATGACAGTGAAGTAGATGTACATGGATTTTTCGACATCGACTGGGTTGGAGATTTGGATTGGCGAAGGTCGACTAGTGGATATGTGTTCAAGATGTTCGGTGGAGTAATCAGTTGGATGAGTAAGTGACAAGCAGTCGTAGCCTTGTCAACAACATAAGATAAATATATGGAAACCATTCATGGAAGAAAATAAGCAATATGGCTACAACGACTGTGTTTAGGGATTATGTTTGAGCAGAAAACTATGATGATAAATTGTGATAGTCAAAGCACAATATTTCTGGCAAAGAACCCAACTTATCATTCCAAGACTAAGCATATTGATGTACAATACCATTTCGTAAGAGTCATGGTGGAAAGAAACAAGGTGCTACTCGAGAAAGTAGACATGTTGGAGAACATAACAGACTCTTTGACCAAGTCTGTGAATGCTGTGAAGTTTTCTTGGTGCAGAGAGACAATGGGCATTGCTACCCCGAGTCTGTGAACAAAAGTTCAGGAAAATCCCGGTTCAACAAAGAAGACAACAAGTGAGAGAATACTGGGTTGTTATAATCTTTGCAGTGAAAGTCGAGTTGAGGAGGCTTGACTGGGACTGAAAGTTGAAGGTCGAGGTGGAAAAAATTAAGACATGTGCACAATGTGTGCATGAAATTAATAAAATGAATTTTTAAATAAAAATAAATTATTTTATGAGGAAATGTGGTGTCAACTTAGAGTTAGAGTCCTAAATCAAACTAAACTCTAACTCCTAACTAAGAGAAGAGTCCTAATCAAACTCCAACAGTAAATTAGTTACGAGACACAATAAATGAGAAATTGGGGAATTAAGAGACAACTAGGAGAAAATCTAGGAACTAATTGTGGAGGTGAGGAAAAATTTCAAAAAAATTGTTTAGTGAAAAAGTGATAAACATGTGCAACTTGAGGGAAGTGTGACATGTGTTGGGGTGAATAATCTTTAAATTAATTATTAAAAATTATCTAATTATACATGAAATAACAAGTGTCAAGGTGAAAATTCTTATAAAAAGAAGGGAGAGGAAGGAGTAAGACACACCATTGTTGGATGACTGAAATGATGTCAAAATTTATTGTGACTGGTTTTCTTGTGTGATTTGGGTTGCAAGTCTTGTGTAGGAGGTGGAAGCCTCTCCTTGCGAGGGAAAACTTGAACTAGATACTGATCTGAATTTCTGTGTGTGACCCCTTTGCGGCTCGGGGAGCTGAGGGGGAAGCATAGTACCCCTAGTGTTGGATGGGAGGTACTAGTGAATTCATTTGATTAACAGGTGAAAAAAAAAGGATATTGAACAAGCTTTGAGATTGAAGATCAACCTCATATTTATTACTCTTCTGGTTAGAATATTTTATTTGTTATAGTTATTTTAGTGTTTAATAGAATCCTTGATTTTTGTATACTGATTATGCATAAGAAGAATGTTCGATCAATGACATATTGTTTCTGGTTGATCATATATATATAATTTTTCTTACTGTTGACGAAATGGATTATTCCAACATGTTCACAATGGTTAGATTAATTCTTATATGACAAATTGTATAGAATTATCCTTTTAAAAGAAAAAAAAATATAACTCTCTGCTCTATTGAATGGCGTTCTGTTTATATACGTTGAGTTAATTGATATAATATTGGTATATTTTAAATTTAGTGGATGTTCAATAATTTCAAGTTTCAAAAATTCAGATGCACCCATGGCGCAAACAAATTCTGAAATTATGTTGGTTTAAACTAAATCCTAATCCTAACCCGAACCTATTCCTCAGGTCCTTCCCATACTTTTTTTCAACCTGTTCCCCATCAAAAACAAACTATTCTTCTTGCTTTTTCTTGAGGCTGATCAATATGACAGGCAAAGCAACTCCTCTACATGCTTTGTTGTAACAAAAGTAGACTCCAACAACATATCCAGTTCAAATCTGTCATCTTCATAGCGAAAGAGAATTTCGTCATATTGGTTCTGGGGCATATGCTTGAAGGAGTAATCCTCACTACCAGATGTCACTGATACCCAAATGTCATTTAACACAGATGCTGCAAGATCAGTGCGATGACTTGCAAGAGGCTTGGGATAAATTTTGGGAAGTAAACGATAACTGAATTTGGAATTGCTATCTAGAAGACAATCTACCAACAAACATCAATCCTGATCAAATTGTCATTCCACAATAAAGGATCTGCGTGTGATTTGCTGTTCATAATATCAAATAAACAAAGTATTCCAACAAATCAACCTTTACGGTAGCGCATGTTCCATGCATCAAATCACTGTTTCAGATAAGGGCGTATTTGCCTGCCTTCTCTAGGATATCATGTATCTATCACTGTATTTATTCATTTTATAGGAAGGATATTGATACAAAGGTCTATTTGATTAATACCAGAACCAGACCCTTCTAAAAATGATCAATTGAAGCGTTTACATTAATTTTTCATACTCTCAATACAATTTACATCATGAAAGAAGAACAATTTAGGATTCCATAGCCACAACAGAAGGCTTCGTACCTGAAAATCAATCCTTTTACTTCTCTTAAGAATATAACCTTGGCACCATGAACACTTCCAGAGCTATAACGAGGTTTTTACGAAAAGGTCTTGCTCAATCCAAAGGTTTCATAGTTCCCACCGCTCCTCTGGTCTCTAGAAGATGCTGATATAGTTCAGTTGCCACACAAGGTATGGATTTGTTGTGGGTTTAGGGTTTAAGGCGGGTTTTAGGGTTTAGGCTTAAAAGGATTTATTTTCCATATAACTGTTTCCTCTATCTCATAATTTATGGAAAATAACTATGTACGTGTAAACCAGTGAACATTGTCAGTGATTTCTTCTATTTCACTTGTTTGTCTAGGATTTACCATGTTTATATAGAAATTTGCTTGATACATAACTTGGATACCCATGATATAAATTAAGGAACAAGGGGAGCGATGGCCTCTGCGGTTAAGGAGCGAGATAGTTCACTAGACTGTGGTTAGTTTCCGGTTCTTTTTACAGTTTCTTGGCGAGAGTTTCTCCACAGTTTTTCGGATGGTTTCTCTACTTCTCGGCATTATTCTCTCAACGAAGGGAGTTTCTAACCGAAAGCCACTATGGATACCACAGTCTATGTGGAAACAAACCCTACAGACTCCGAGAAGCTTTGGGAGATGACAGGTGGAGGGCTTTCAGACCAGCTGGCCGAGAAGGGTGAAGCTCCTCTTCCTTCACAACAACCTCCGAAGATCGAGCTTGAGTCCACTCTCCAGATCCCTCTGCTCGAAAACATATTTTTTGGGGATTTCATAGAACCCCGGTTACCTGATTTATGCCATCCCGTAGTCGATACTCTAGCTCCCCTCAGCCCGTAGCGGGCCTCGGACCTGGATTGGATTAACAAGACCGAAGGATGCTTTTTAATTTATTTTCCCTCGCCTTCTTAAGAGGAGTTTGGACCTTCTGGATTTCACGGGGGAGAAAAAGGGTTTCTAGACGAGGCAATAGATCATGGTGCAGATGGGTTCCCCTTACTATCAGGGGAACAACTGAACCCCCCCAAAATTTCCACTACCAAGGGCTTCATTTCAGCGTTTTTAGAGGCAGAGGAGCATAGGGGTTTCGATTGGAATTTGGTTTTTAAAGAGCACACACAAGCAACACCCTCTCCTCTTTGTTTTGGCGACAATACTGACCCTAGTGGTCCAAGGACGAAGACAGGGGAAGGGCACATGCTAAAACAAAAAAGCCTAAAGTCAAAAGGGAACATTGGAAATTTGGTTCTCGAGGAAGAAGTGGATCTAAGTCAGGTTGTTCACATGGAAAACCAAACCCTGGTGGGTTGAGCCAGAGAAGAATCTTTTCACTCAAAACCATGACCAAATGGATGCATAATCTCTAGAAGGAACATCTTGGATATGTCCCTGATATTGTCGAACTAAATAGGTACCGGTTTGCCTTCACTTTCCTACAACCTGAGCATTCAAAGTGGGAGTTAGGGAAACCCTAGAGAGTAAATAACTCCCCCTTACTCCTTAAGCCCTGGAGTCCTCTCTTTGATGCCAACAAAGCAAGGATGGATATTATTCTGGTCTGGGTGAGGCTCCCGATGCTCCCACTCCATTTTTGGTCCTTTGAGCACTTCAAATTAATTGGGAACTATTTGGGCAACTTTTTGGATGTAGATATGACCTTCGAAGAGACAAAGCAAAGGAAGGTGGCAAGGGTCTTAGTTAATTTAAATATTAGGGAAGGTCTTGGCGAGGAATTCGACCTCAGTTGGGGAAGTTTCACATACACCTAGAGATTGGATTACGAAAATGTCCCCTTCAAGTGCAAGAGATGCCATCAATACATACATTTGATTAAAAATTGCAGTATGCTAGTTAGGACCAGAGGCATAGTTTTTAAAAGTGATAAAGGACAGATCCAAAAGGTTATTACTCCCACTGCATCCTCAAGTGAAGGATTTCAGAATTAGGAAGAACAAGGCTGACAGTCTGAACCTTTACAGGAGGCTCCGACAATGGATCATCACACATCCTCACTCATTTCAGGACACATTTCTAAAAAGGGAGAAGAATCTTTGTGCCCCTCCAAGACTGGCTCGGGTTTAGTACCTCACACTACCACGAGTACTATTTTAACCTCCTCTCCTCCTATTACTGTTTTAATAAACAATTTGAATTTAGATGGCAATGAGTGGTTGAGGGCTCTAAATTTCCCGACCCACACAATCCTTCCTCCTATGCTAGCCACTCGGTCTTCGTCTCCCTCAGAGATCGCTGCACTCGATTCCCCTGGAACAAAACGTTTATGTTATGTAGAGGAGGAATCTTCCTCTTCTTCCTCAACGACCTAAACATGGCACTACTTTCTCATATCAAAGAAAAAAGGACCCTTGGGGGGTTTAGCCACAAAGTCGGTAACTGCGAACAAAAAAAGTGGGTGGGGGAGAAAATAGTTGATTTCGAAGGCACAAAAAAAATCCAAAAGTGATCTTTTGGCAGGAAAACAACTCTCTTTTGAACAGGCGCTTAGAGCAAGGCGAGCCCTTGGAAAGGGACTGTGATGAAATGCTGTTCTTTTAACTACAGGGGTCTGGATGGCCCCCTCAAAAGACTAGCCGTAAAAAGGGTGATCGATTTTGAACACCCTGAAATTCTACTTTTACAAGAGACGTTGAGGGAAGGAGAGGAGATAAAGTCCAGATTAATATCCTTACTCCCAGGATGGAACTTTGAAACCCTGGATGCAACAAGAATATCTGGAGGTCTGGAAATTAGATGGAACATCCGTTCCATCAAATTCATAAATTCCTGGGGCTTTGAGTCTGGTCTTGGCATAACAATATTTTTGCCGGAGCTGGATGAATTTATTCACATCATCAACATCTATGGCCCCTTCCAGAATAGAGGCACCTTCTGGGACAAGATTTTCACTAAGTCTTTCCCGAAAGATCAACAACTTGTTCTTGGAGGGGACCTAAACCTTTCCCTGGGGCTATTAGAAGTTTGGGGAACACATGTGAGAGCAGATCCATTGACGGGTCACTTCACAAAAAAAATTGTTGACTGCAATTTATTGGACATTGAACGAGTCAAACTTGGAGAAATAACAGAGTGGGGGAAGACAATATAGTGAAAATATTATATCGTTTTTTGTTAACAGACTCTCTATTGGAAAATACTGTTCACCTGAAGCAATGGATTAGTTTTGGAGGCATTTCAGATCACTGCCCGATCTTTCTGGAGTTAAGACAAGGGCTATGTTAGGTACCTAGAGATGTAGTAGTGGGGGCCCAGAGGGCCCATAGTGATAATAGTGGAGGCCATTCAATGTAAGGTGGACTAGGTCCACTATATTATTAAATAAGGCCCACTATGGTAGTTATATATGATAAATGGGTAGTTAGATATAATAAATGTAAGAGAACTTATTAGAAGGTTCTACTTCTAGAAGATTCCTCCTCTAGAATGTTCTTAGGTGATGGTAACACTATATAAAGGGGTTCAAGCAATGTAATGAGTCATGAAGAGTTTTATTGTATTTGGAGCAGTAGCTCAATAGAAGGATTCCCCCTCGAAGAGGCAAATGAACATGAGAGGATCCCTTCCATAATAGGATCCATTGTATGGTGTTTCCCTACCTCAAGGGTTTGGTAATAATAAAGTGTGGTTTCTTCTATCTTGCTCTATGAATCTATTGTGTATTCAGTATTTGTGGTGATTATATTTTCAGATCTGGTATAGGTACTTAACAGGCCGAGAAAGACACCAAGCCCCTTTAAATTCAACAGGACCTAGTTAAACGATGACTCCTTTATAAATTTGGTAAGAGAAAACTGGATCCCCTTTCTTCACGAAAGCACACTCTCGGCTGCTTCTCACTTTATTGAAAATCTTCAAAGGATCAAAGCAAAAACAAAGACATGGGCTTTCCAGAAAAGACAAGCACAAGAAATGGAACTTAAAAATCTAGAAACCCAACTAAAAAAATGTCGGAGGAAGAAGGGGGTGTATTTTCCACTCTAGAAGCCAAGACGACACTACTCAGACTGGAATAAAGGAGACACAAGTTACTTAAGGAAAAGGAAGAATTGTGGAGGTTGAAAAACAGAGCTATCTATCTGGTTGAAAAGTGGAGATGAGAACACAAAATTCTTTCAAGACTATGTAGAAGGTAGAAAGTGTTCAAATACCATTTGGCATTTGAAGGATTAGGATGGAAATCATGAAAACACTTTTGAAGGAATTTCAAGAATAGGGAAAAAGTACTTTCAAGAACTATTCAGAGCAGAGAACCAGGCTACTATAGAAGAAGTGGTACGTATGGCCCAGTAGTTTCGTAGATTCTCCAATGAGGAAGATAACAAAATGTTGATGGAAGAATTTACTATCGAAGAATTAAAAGAAGTAATGAGAAGCTTCCAAAAAGACAAAATCCCAGGACTAGATGGCTAGACCATTGAATTTTTTCTGGGTTTTTTTGACCTCCTAGGTCAGGATATCCTAAATTTGGTAGAAGAGATCAGACTTATAGGGAAAATTTTACTAATCCTTAACTCCACCTTCATAGCCTTAATCCCTAAAAAGGAAAACCCTGATACCTTGGATGATTTTAGGCCAATTTCACTCTGTAATTGCATATACAAAATTGTCTCCAAAATCATAACAAGAAGAGTGAAAAGAATCCTCTC
>ML801982.1:0-16590 GCA_009831015.1 Picea engelmannii
TTATTCTAGAGAAAGAGCAAAGCTTATCAGAGTTTTTATCTCTATCTCTTCTCCCTTTTTGGTTTGTCCCTTGAATTCTTCTTTTATCTCTCAAAAAGTAGCTTTAGTAGTTCCAACTACCCTTTAGTTAAGTTGTTAACTAATTTTAGTTAAATAGGGACAACTCATAATTAAATATTAATAAATAATGATAAGGGTAAAATAAATATTAACTACTAGGTGGTGACCCCTCAACAACTCTTTGTTTAATTTTTCAACGTACCCCCTTGTTCCTCCATCAAAGAAATGTGTATCACCAATATATCAATCACAATACATATCCCAATCAACTTGCATGAAATATTTCAAAACACACTTGTGACTCCCAAAAGATATGCATTTATATCTAAAAATAAATATGCCAAATGTTTCCAGACTAAGGTAGTTGCGATTGTATAAAAAAAATAAAAATATCATCAAGTTGCCCTGAAAACACCGATACAAAATAACCAAAAATGAATCACGGATCTATCCAAACATACTACTATCCAAAAATAACAAGTTTTGTCCCAAAATAAAGTTTGTCAAACAACATTATAAAATTACAAGTCATATTTCTTATGTGAGGCAGTTTTCCTCTCCTCACTTCCGTCTGCTTTTATTACCTTCATGACCTATGAATCTGCATGTACAAATGATTTACCTTTTGTTGATGATGCCTCTAGATGCATATCTCCAAAAGGGATATGTCTATCTTCATTCTTGGGGTGTTGGTAGTGAGAGGCAACTAAGTGTGACGAAGTTACCGACTGGTCATATTCAACAAAAAGGGCAGGTTGTTTGCCTTTGCTAGGTTCTGGTTCTTGGGTTTGAGACTTCAAATTTTTAAATGGTTGTGTTGAACGAGCATGGGAGGCTTCTAATGCAATGTGTAGGGAATACCACTTAGGTGGAGGAGGAGGTAATGACAAAGAGACTATTGGTGATCCTTGAACTTGATTTTGAGGGGGGGTTAACAACATCATTCCAACCATCATTGGATGGGATCTCGGGAGGTAGGAAAACATGTGGTTGAACATGTATACCGGTGATGCTACGATGAGGTTGGAGAGGGGTTCTCTCAAGTGGAGGACGTGGTTGAAAGGATCCTTGTCATGCTAGGTTTAGGAAGCTTGTTTGCAAAAGTTGGTTGATTTCTTGAGACTCAACATCAAAATGAATTGAAAAATGAAGTCTTTTATTTCCCCAAAAATCATTGGGCCTTCTTCCCCTGCCCCTGTTTCCTATGCAATAACTTCCTTTGCTGAAGAAGCTCATCTATAAGTGAGAGGCTAAGTTATAATATGCACACAATAACAAGTAATGACCAAATACTATTTGCATTAACATAATTTGGAAATAGCTTTGATTGACAACAAAACATCATACAAGCAACCAAAGATATACAAAGAGGGAGAACCAAAATATAATTTTTGTTTTGGACCACTTCATTACCTTACTCGAGTAATTATTATTTAGGAACATGGGAATATCAATGTATTTTAGGAATATGAGGGGATTTGTAATGTATGGAAAATGAAATAATGGTAGGGAAAAATAATGGCACATGTTCAAAAACAATATTACATCCACCATTAATCATTCCGCAAAATCCAATTATTTGTCCACAATCACTTCATCCATGTCCTCTCAAACTTTGAACCATCACTACTAGACCTTCATTTCCAAATTAATTTCTTATTCATCAGGGGAAAGAGATTTGAACAAAAATGAAAATGGAATTGGGAGCTAGGAATAACTTATGAAAAATCAAAGCATGAAGGAATTGGCCCTAAACAATTAAAAACCGATTCCATCAAACATAACCATCCTAGAATATAATTCTTCAAAATATGGCCACAATCATTTTAAAGTATACTTTTTCTTTCTAACATCAATATCAAATCTGACAGAGAAGACATTTAATTTCGTACCATAGGAGGAAAAATAAATGACCATTTCAAATGATATATGGAAACATGAAAGAAGGAATAATTTATGATAAGTGGTCATATGAGGGGGATTGGTCCTATGTGCACAAAAAAAAATGTTATAGTTCCCAAATTACCAGTCAGATTCAATTCCAACACTTACAATGCCACATTTGTGTTCAATGAGCACAAAATGTAAGCTTACAACAAAACATATGGCAAATGAAACTCATGAACTCTTCTTACAACAATATCAACATAATCAAATCCAACTCCGTTTTAATAATTTTTTCACTGCCTTATGAACATAATATACAAATTACGAACCATTGATCATGAATAAAATTTATGCCATGAGTATATATACATATTTGAACAGAGTTATTGACTAATGAAAACATTCAAAACCCTCAACAACTTGGGCTCGAGGTCCAAAGTTTTCTTTGGTGAAAACAATTTTTGATTAAATGCTTTAAACCACGACCATCCACAATCCTTCTAATGAAACACATGACTAGATATGATCATGTATTTCATATAAAAAAATGTTTTGAGATTGTAGTTTATTTCCTTCACAATAGTAAACTTAATGAAATCAATGTTGATATTATGGTAGCTGTGGGAGGTATCAACCTCCATGTGTAACCAATGACTAGATTAGAATATTCCGAAAGCTAGAGAAACCCTAACCAAATGTATAGAAACCCTAGAAGACATGTCGTCTCAATAAAATAATTAATATTTAAGTATTGGCCTCTAAAAGAATAAGTCGTCCTGGATGGTAGACAAAGAGCACTATAAATAGAGGGCGCTTGAGGTCATTTGGTTATACACACTCTCAAAGCTCACACATACAAGTGGTGCACAAGTTTGGAGAAGGAGTGCAACTGCAACTACTACAACTAGGATTTTTGGTCTTGGTTTTTGGTTTATGGACTTTCTATTTGGTGCGTTATTCTTGAAGAAAGAGAGATATGATCTCTCTTTGTTTTAGGATTAATCCGTAAGTGCAGACACGAACCGATCTCCCTAGATCCACCTGGATCTCGAACAAAACAAGACAGAATAATACTCTTTCCCTAGATTTAGACTATTGAATGAACTAGGAGGCAAGAATCATGAACATACCTGACGATCGCTTCCTTAGGTATCTGTTGTTCTAAGCTTCGCTCCAATGCTCTGTTTCCATCAAGATCACAACAGTACAAACCAATCGAAGTGAAGACAACTCAATATATTCAATAGCTAATCTATACATATGATCAAGGAGTTATGTAATAAAGTGACATTAGCTTTATGGGAAATGGACATATTACTATATTAAATTGATAGAAAGCAAGAATTACAACCTGAGCCTTGATGTTGTAAGCCTCCTTTCGATAGCTCCTAGCTCTGACACACACACTTGCTCATGCATGAAGAAGATCAACCACTCTTGATAACCTTGCTGGTGTCTCTAGCTGTTGTAGCATCAATCCTTCATACAATCTTCCACTAATTCTCCAATAAATCCCTTGCTAGTTTGCTGCCAACCTTTTCCATGAGAATACCATCAATTTATAAGGGAGAATGGATTAGTTACTAGGATAGGAATGATCCCAAAATATCAGGAAAGCCAGTATTTAGATAACCATTCGAATACCATCTCATCCTTCTAGAAGATTCCCTTCTAGAAGGTTCAAGATTTTATCTTTTTCCCTTCTTTAGAAGATGTTCGCACCCTAGCCGTTAGGTACAGTGCGAACCTCTCGCACCCTGGCTTAAGGCAGCCTGCGAGAATCATGCATTCTCGCAGGCAAATGTATTGGTAGCCTGCGAACCTTCCTCAAAACTGTGATTTTGGAAAGAGATAAAGGTAACTTTTCTCAGGATAAAGTTCTAATGAAGAGCCTGAGTCCACCAATATCATCACATCATCATGACGACCAAAATTATGGATAACAGAATGCCCCCCAAAGTCTGAGAGTGGAACCAGTGACAGTCGATAGACTTTGTAAGTTGCATGTGTGTGTCAAGAACCAAGAGCACATCTAATCGGAAACCTGCAAACATCCAAGCATCTGCAGAATATCATATATACCAATTCTGAGGTAGGCATTCCCATACTCAGATCATAGACTAATGACATCATAAACAAAGGTCATGGCCACCAATCATACACTGTGGATCCATGCCATCACAATATAGCATAGCCACCTGAATACACTATGGATCTATGCAATAAATTTTCAAATCAAGACGACATAGCCACGAAACATACACAGTGGATCTATGTGTCGCAAATTGTACATACTCCATCGCAACCTGGATCACAAAGATAATATCCAGGGTGTTCAATCTCGTCGCCCAAAGTACGAATCTAACCATGTGATTACATGTGTTGAAGTCGAACATGGCAGAAACCACTTGATTACCGATCATTGATGTAACCATTAACAAGTGAGAGGGAAATCACCATCGATGTCATTGACTCCCAAGGTACTAAAGTACAATCCATCAAGTGTGAATGAATGAGTTGATGTCGAACATCCGACGGAATCCTTCGATCAGGGGTCAATGATGTAAACCCACTGTCGAAAGCGAGGAAACTTGCCATTGAGGCATGCAAGCTCCAAGGTACTGAACAATTTCTAAGTCTTGATTCCGGATAATGTGCTGAAGTCGACGGAACAAAACTCGTCACAGGAGGGCCTTGATGTATCCCCCATCAATGACACGAAATGAGTAACAGAGTTTGAGTGAAACAGAGCATGTGGCAATTGGACTGGACACAGGGAAGGCCGACACGGAGAGAATGGATAACTGCAGATGGCCGACGCAATATAGGTTTCAAATAGACTTCTCTTGAACATATGAATGACACGATCGATGATTTGGCATCATTGACTCAAAGATGACACATGAAACGACCTTGTAATCAATCGAAAGAGAGACAAATGGATTTCCCAAACCGGCTTCAAATGATGAATAGGGGGTGTCATGTTCAAGAGCGACACTTACTGCCAATTAATACGAAAATAAAACATATCCCTTTCCCAAATTCCCCCCCACCATTTCTGGCAAGTACCTCTTTATTTTTACGCAAGCTTGAAGAGGATCACATATGCTTGTTGATATAAGCTCATCCTTCGGACGAATCCCTCGGAGTATGTTTAACGAACCCTAAGAAGGAGCGGTTCGGTCCCATCACGGGTCTGTCAATGTTTGTTTAACGAGTTCAAAGATAGTAAACTCGAAGGTTTTTCAAGATTATAGAGTTTGGAAAAACACTTAAAAGAGAACTCTCTCAGTTCCTTTTTCGTACAATAGTCCAACGAGACCGAAAAAGGGTTAAACTAGCGCTCGAAAGACGCATACTTCAAATACTTTATCGAGCGTGAAAATAGCAAGGTCCCTCGGCGATCTTTTCATGTTTAGAGAGTCTGAAAAGAGCTTAAAGAAAACTCCAGGGGGGTTCCTTTTTCGTATAACCACGATGAGCCCGAAAAAGCGATAAAACTATGCTCAATCACGTTCTTATGTTTTTTACGAGCATAAGAACGGACAAAAAGACGCTCGAGGTTTTATGTAAAAACCATAAAAAACAATCAAAATCACACTATAACGGAGAAAAATATGTCCATATCCTTTTTGTAATCATCATTGTTTCACACCTGCAAGTTATAACACTCATTTTCATATTAGTCATTAAGTTTAATCAATAGATAAACATAAAAACCCAAAATTGACATAGTAAAAAGTAATTAAAATGAGTAAATAACCGATTTTACCATATCATTTCACATTTTCACCATTGAGTTCCAAAAACCCTCATTTTACCCTCTGAATTCGGCGTTGATTTTCGGGAGCTACGAGAGACCATTTGACGAGCCGTCAGCAGCATTTTGGTAAGTTCTTCATTCTTGATCTTTCCATGGTTTAAAATTTTAATTCCATTGGTTAAAACTGTTGTTTTAATTGATTTTTTGAACTATATATGCGTGGAGACATTCTCGCAGGTGGCCCATATGGGACTTGCGAGAATGACTCGTTCTCGCAGGTGGGCCTTAAGCCACCTGCGAGGTGTTCGCACTGTGTATAATAAGGCACCTGCGAGCAGCGCATAACTCAATTTTTTTTTAAAAGTTTAGCCAATGAAAAAGATTTATTTCATGAATAAGATCATTAATCTTCTTTGCATGTTTCTTATGCAGGTAAATAGCCACAAACATGGTGCTTGAGTGGCGAGAATGAGGACATGAGGAGGATAATGCAAATGTCAAGAATCATCCTCCCACCATAGCTGCATTAAGAGATTGTGGTCTCTTAAAATACTTCCGTACTCGGGCATGAGAGCCCAAGTCTGATTACTGGAGTATTTAATCCGCATGTGGGATCCAGACCAGCAAGTTTTTATTGTAGGAGCTCATACATTAGCCATTGACATAGAGGAAATATACTTCTTGACCGGATTATCCAGGCGCGAGTCTTATGTCAGTCTGACAGGCAGCAGAACCGGCGGGTTAAAAATGAGTGAATATTGCAATCAATACTGTGTACCCGAGGCCGAAAGAAAGAAAGGGAAAGTGGCAATTTGGGGAGTAACTGACTTGACTCTCCGCACTATTCTCTTCACGATTGCTCAGATGGCTGGAAGTGCCGCTCCCCATATGGCATTACAGAGCTATTTCCAGTACGCCATCGAGTGTACTGAGCCCCGAGTATTTAACTGGGCTGATGCAGTATTACGCAATATCAAAAGACAACTGACCAAGTGCAGGCGGGGAGAACTGAAACAATTTGGATATGGATCTTTACTAGTGTCCTTCTTCCTTGAGAGGGTACCTGTATTTAGACTACAGGTTGAGTGGGACTTTCCGGGTCCTAGGGATCCGAGGATGTTGCGGTGGTGTCGGCTCATGGCTCGGCACGTAGCAGGACCAATCGTCAAATATGACGATATTTTCTTTGACTGGTTGCAAAATCAGATGCTGATGGTCGATGACTACGCCTATGCCGGGTTGGATTTCTGAGGAGATCCGGATCTCGCACTACCTGAGGACGCTCAGTGGGGAGACCTCGGTAAGAAGTACACAAATTTTCTTTTTTTTTAAATGTTTTTGAATTTTAATCATATTTAAATGTTTTTGTTTTATATATTTATTCGAAGACTAACACCAAATGTTTGTTGATAACACAGATGTTGGACCTTATATACCTCCTGGTACTTCTCCTATCCAACGATGAGGAGAAGCAGCAACATTATTACCACAGTATGCCGAAGATTACCAGGTGGTGGAACAGAACTTAGAAGGCCTGACAACAGACATTCCAGATATGACTCTGGAAGAGGTTCCACGACGCGATCAACGTCACACTGTAGGGGTATCCGCAACTATGGGTCGACTTCTCCGCAGAGTATCTAGGGCAGTAGTGTGTTACCATGAACGTCATCCGTGACGTCACTTTGTAGAAGCTATAATCTTCAATTTTTGATATTTTGGTCTTCGGACAAAGATTTTTGTAAAAACAAACTCTTTTGATCGTTATATATATACAGACGACTTCTACCAGTTTACTTTACATTGTGTGAATTGTAATGTGTTTGATTTATAAATGGTTCAAATGTTTGTCCAATACATAATTAGCCATTGCATCTGTTAATGTATTAAGACATCTAGGAATATGTTGATATTCAATGTGATCAAAATATTGTTCCAAGAGGCGAATTCGCAAATACACTCGTAATAAAGTATGACTTCGAATAGAGTAGACATTACTTAGCTGTAGTACCACAAGCTGCGAGTCGAGTCGCACAACCAAATGACGGATTCCAAGCGAGATAGCATCAACCAATAATTCAATAACGGCGCTATACTCAGCAATGTTGTTGGTTGCACGACCAAGACATACACCTCGTAAAGATATAAGTTCGTTGGTTGGGGCATAGAGTGCCCATGCAGCGGAAGCTAAGTTCCGAGTACTACGGCTAGCACCATCTGCGAAGCCAATATAGGGTAGCGAGGACTCCGACATCTGGCAATCAAACACAACGTCACATAAGGGCAGAGACCAGATAACGTCAAAAGCAAACTAAAGTAACACACACAAAGTATGATACATAAAATACAAGTACTTGTGCACAAATAACTTATGCATAGTACTTCTTCAAGTACAACCCATTCCTGGGTTCACTCAAAGGTATACCATCATAATCAACTAGCTCATATGCTCCTTTTTCCAACACTCCGCGAACAATGTAAGGACCACGCCACATTGGTTCGAATTTCTCGGCTCCTAAGACATCTTTATCCTGTTCATACAGAAGAACAAGATCACGTTCAGAGAAAACACGAGGCTTGACATGCTTGTCATACTGCGCCTTGACACGTTTCTTTTGGGCTTCTATTACTAGAGTAGCGTCACGTCGGGTCTTGTCTAATCGCATCAAATACAACAGACGTTCTTCTTCAACAGAGGTATTGGGTAAGAGTTCGACAGCTAGCTTCAGAGAAGGTATTTCACATTCTATCGGAAGAATGGCTTCCACGCCATAGACTAATCGAAAGGGCGTAAACCCTGTAGCGGATTTAACAGATGTCCGATATGCCCACAATGCCGAAAACAACATTGTGTGCCAGTTGGTTTTGTGAATTCCTATCATCCGTCGAAGCATAGTTATAAGGACTTTGTTGACTGCTTCGACCTGGCCATTAGCTTGCGGATAATAGGGTGTTGAGTTATCATGACGAAGACCCAACTTTTCTGTAAGTTTAGACATCATAAAATTCCTAAAATGACTACCGTGATCGGTAACGATAGCTTGAGGAATACCAAAACGAGCTATGACATGGTTAAAAAGAAATAACACTGCAGTCTTTCCAGTATTATCGAATGTTGGCATCGCCTCGGCCCACTTTGTAAAGTAATCAACAACTACAATAATGTAACCATGCCCCCCGACCGAGTGAGGGTGACATGTCATGAAATCAATGCCCCATTTTGCAAAAGGACCAACTGAGACCACAGGATGAAGGGGAGCAGGATGTGACCGAATTTTCTGATTGTAGGTCGGGCAGGCATGACACTTCTGAACAACAGTAATGCAGTCATTGAACAAGGAAGGCCAAAAATATCCTGCACATAAGATCTTCTGGGCAGTAGCATACCCAGACATATGACCACCACATGCTCCAGAATGGCAGTCATTCAAAGATTTCTCAGCTTCGTCAAAAGTCAAACAACGTCGAAAAACATAATCAATTCCTTGATGGTAAAGAGTATCTCCAAGGATAATGTACTAACGGGCTTGATAACGAATGCGACGTCGTTCAGTACTAGACAAAGTAGGCCAGAAAGTTTGGGTTTGGAGATATATAATGATATCTCCATACCAAATATCGTTAGTGCTTATAAGGAAAAGTGATTCATTAGGTAATGAATCTACTGCTACATTTTCCGTGACAGAGTGGGGAAAATCACATATTAACTCAGCAAAAACTAAGGATTTCTTAGACGTGGCGCGATCGAATTCCAAGTCGAACTCCTGGAGTATGACAATCCACTTGGAGTACTTGCCCCCTAGCAATTGACGTGTCAAAATATGTTGCATAGGGTTGCAATGTGAAATCACTGTAGTTTTCCTGGAGATGATATAATGCCGAAATCGTTGAACAGCTTGAACGGTAGCTAAAGCCAGTTTTTCAACATGTTGATACTTGATTTCAGTTGATGTGAGACTCTGACTCAAGTAATAAACAACATGTTCGTCGTGTGCATCATCCTCTTGAACGAGAACCATGCCGATGGTATACTCCGAGGCAGCAAGATAAATGAAGTAATCACGACTATAATCATGAGGGAAGAGAAGTGGATCTTTCGTGAGAGACAACTTCAAAGCCTCAAACGCATTGTTGGCAACAGTGTCCCAAACAAACTCTGAACCTTTCTTTTGTAGCCGTGTAAAACCACGAGTAATCTCGGCGTAATTAGAGATGAAACGACGAAGAAAGTTTGCTTTCCCCTACAAACTTTGTAACTGGCGCAGCGAAGAAGGAGGAGGGAGATTAAGAATCGCCTCAACCTTAATAGGATCTACCCGGATCCCTTGACGTGAAACAATGAAACCGAGAAGATGGCCGGACTCTACGCAAAAGATGCATTTATGAGGATTCAAACGAATGCGATAGAACCGACAATGAACGAAAATTGCTCGGAGATGATTGGGGTGATCGACTCGGTGTAAAGAATGAGCTGGCAAGTCGTCCAAATAAGGTTGAACGATATGCTTTATATCGTGAAATGCATAAGACATAGCACGTTGAAACGTCGCGCCCGCATTCTTAAGATCGAAGGGAAGTTTTCTATAGGCGAAAGTACCCCAAGGACAAATAAAAGCAGTTTTATGTTGGTCCTCAGGAGCGATGTTAATTTGATTATAGCCGGAGAATCCATCCATGAGAGAAAATATTTCACTGCCGGCACAGTCGTCGACGATCTAGTCAACGAAAGGGGTTGGAAAGTTGTCCTTTGGACAAGCTTTGTTAATATCCCGATAATCAACACAAACACGTATACTACCACCTTTCTTATCAATCGGTACAGGGTTGGAAACCCATTCTGTCAGAGCCACGGGATAAATAAAACCGGCTTTGAGAAGTTTTTCAACTTCAAGCTTGATAGCCACCGCTTTGCGTGGGTGGAATGGACGCAGGCGCTGCCGGACTGGTTTAGCTCCAGGGTACATTTTTATCTCATGTACAACAATAGCAGGGTCGATACCTGGCATCTCTTCGTAACTCCATGCAAAGATGTCACGAAATTATTTGAACAAAGCAGTATAGGTGACAATTTCATCGGGAGAACATGAAGCTCCAATGTGAACATTTTCAACTATCCCAGGTTTAACTGATATATCAATGGGAATCGTGGGAGAAATATTACTGAGGTTCCCTTCGGCAAACACATCATGTGTAGATCCGGGAACGGTCGATATGACAACAACGGTCGACAGAGTCGAAATCCGTTGGTAATTCTCTAGAGTGTGTTGTTCCAGAAACAATATGGAACGATGATGCCCATCGTCCCAAGGGGTGTCCTCCATGACGGACATGATCATCTCGTCAATGGGAAAGATGAAATGGAAAGGATCGGGAGACAACTCATCAAGAGAACTAGTAGAAGGTATTGCCGATTGAATAGCTTGATAAGCAGACTCAACCGGACTTAACAACATAACGTTGCCGAAACGAGTATGATCTCTTGGGTCAGGGACTATCCAGGGGTCAAAAGACACAGGAAGCTCATGAGGTATAGTGGAGATCATATTAATAGAAGCAACTGACGGGCGCGGAATATCGGGTGGAGGTGGTATGGGGAAAGTGCCCATTAACGAAGAGTCCTTTAAAAGGCCGACACCGACATTCTCGTAACCCAGAGGGGTTTTGGCTATGAACGACACGTTGCCAGTACGAGTATCAGAATTAAATAAGGCAAGTTGATCAACCATAACAACTTTACCCTGATGAGGAAATCGCACGACACGGAAAAACGTTGACACAACAGCGCGCATAGAATCTATCCAGCTACGACCAAGTAGAAGATTATAATCTAGGGGAGCATCGAAAACTTCCACTTCAACTTGGACTGTCTTACCTTCTAGAGTAATAGGTAATGATGGAAGAACACCGTAAGGATTAAAACCAGAGCCATTGAAGGCTTTCAAAGTATTTTGTGATTCATTTAAAGGAGGAGAGCCGATGGATTTCCAACAAGCGAAAGACATTACACATGTAGAGTCACCCTCATCGATAACAGTTCGAAAAATATTCTTGTCGGCGACAACAACTTGTATCTGAAACACAAGATGAGGGGGAAACCTTGGAATATGATCTTCCAAGTCAAAGACTATTAAATTCGTATCTGTAGGATCAATTCCACCTATAGCTTTCAACAGAGCCCTTCGTTGTGCAGGGCAAGACTGAAGGACTTCAAGGGCAGACATCGCTGAAGGTGCTTGGGCCAGATCTTCGACAATGCTATAGTTCTGGGCCGCACGAGCATGAGGATTGAAGGCCAATTTATTAACGAAACCTTTCGGGGGTGGTCGCAGAACTGTATCAAGACTCGGTCGTTCGAGATGAAGAGGACCGTTCGTAGGCAGAGTCGGTGGAGAGGGATGAACCAGAGTAGGAGGTAAATCGTCAACCTTCTCCTTAGATGGAGTATAGTCTTTGGCTCTAGTCGTAAGTGCAACATTATTTTTCGTAGAATCACCGGTACACATCAAAACATATGATGTCGTAGAAGTAGAGGGTTGGTCATGAATGACCAACGAGGCCTGTTGCTGAGACGAGAAGGGTTGGGACAAGACTGCCGGCGTAGATGGTTTCGGCGTTCCTTGAAGGAACTTAGTAACCTCGGCACGTCGAGGACAATCCTTTGTGTAGTGATCATCACCACAGATAAGGCAAGGGTACCATGGTTTGCGCTTATCCCGATCTTCAACAAGAGGGGTTTTAGTTTGCTCATTTTGATTATTATTTTTACTCTCCTTATTCTTACCTCTTCCTTTCTTTGATTTATTTTTACCGGTCGGTGTAGATTGAACAACGTTCACCTCAGAATTTTTACCGGTGGAAGCGGCAGGAGACGAAGCATTTTGAACATTAGAAGAATTAGATTTAGGGGTTGTAGTTGAAACGGAATGTGAGTGGGTATGAGCAGTACCAATCACACCATCAGCTGCATGCGAGGCAGCTGGAGCAGTTGAAGTGTTGGAAGTACCAGGACGAGGTAATTCAGGTAGCAAATCGTAGAGTGTTCCCGTTTGCGAATAAACGAGATCAAGATATTGAGCCCGACTTATAGCCTGCTCCTCTATAACAACACCACCCATAGCAATGTCTTTACCTATTTCGTTCACGAAGGATTTTGTAAACCATTCTGCCAATAACTGATCTGAGAGTTCAAGTTTAATAAGACGTCGTCTCCTTCGCCACTCATGAATATGATCCGATATATGAGTGCCTTTAGTCTATTTAAAGGAAGTTAATATCTCAGTCCCAGTATCGTAACGGATCGGTAACTGGTAATGTGTAAGAAAAGCCATAGCTAAGGTGTTGAAATAAGAAAAGAAACCTCGTGGCAATTCAATATACCACTTCGCAGCAGAACCAGTGAGGGTTCTTTGAAAAAGACGTAGACGAATGGAGTCATCCATCAATGAGTTGGACGAACACCATAAGTGAAAAGTCATAACATGATTATTTGGGTCCTCTCCCGCCTTTCCATCGAATTTAGGAATGTTCGATGGAAGCTTGGCAGGAATAACAGGCCATTGGGGAGAGTGACGAATAGGATCATTTAGAATCCTAGACAAATCTGGTAAATCCAAGGTGGCAAGAAAAGGTAACTGTCGGTTTACTTGTGGGTACTAATGGCTTTGGGGTGGAAGCCCTGTCGGCAAACCAGTAGGACCATAAGCAGTTTGCCCGTAGAGGGAAGACCCTGGCTGAGTCGATGGTGGCCGGATAGGATAGTAGCCCCAAGGATTGTAACCTTGAGTTTGAGTAGGGACCTGAGGTTGAGTAGTTTGAACCTGACCCCAAATAGGATTAGTTACACCTACGTATGGTTGGCCGATAGTAGGGGCGGGTTGTTTCCCCCCAACATTTTGAGGAAATTTTTGTAGAAGCTGATTCCAATACTGGGCCAATTCAAGAGGTATGTTTTGTCCAAAAGGTGAAGTTGGTCCCCCTATCGTAGGTATAGTTCCACCCGGAAGTTGTGTGCCAACCGTAGGTTGCGTAGTAACTGTGTTGTGTCCGGGAAAAGGAAAATGAACTATACCACCCTGTCCACCAACAAGAATCTACGGGTTTGGTGCAATAGTCGGGATAGTGCCACTAGGATTAGGATTGCCAGAAGGTAACGGAGGGAGTGTCGGAATAAAACCGGGAATAGGATGCCCAGGAAAAGGAGGACCACCTGGAGAACCAGCTGGGGTTTGCGGAGGTGTTGGATTGGAAGCATTCAACAAAGCATTCAACGCATGATAACCGGGTGGTAGTGTCGGGTGGACATCAGGTATTCACTGGGTATTGATAGGAGCAAGAGTAGCTGCAATAGTTTTGGTTTGGACACTCGTAGTATTCGCGAGATGGGCCATCTCGGGAGGGAGAACAAAGCGATAAGTGGTAGTCTCTGGTGTAGTTTCTATCTCAGAAGACACTGGAGGGTTGATTTCATAGACAGGGGGTGACTCAGTACCGAAAAAGACTCATCGAAAATCACCCGACCAAAAAGGATCTTGGCCTACTACACCGGGAGAAGGCCCAACGGTTGATTTAGAAGATGTAACAACGACTTCATCAGAAGAATTTAATCGCACAACAGGTCTTTCACCACGGTGAATGCGATAGTCCTCTCTAGTATTGGTAATTCGAAAATCTTCTAGAGAGTCAGTTCGATCTACCTGTGGAGGTGGTGTAGTGACAACTGGAACGTCACTTGTTTCCCCGTGTGGTGGAGTAACCACCGGGACTTCAGTCTGATGGGGAGAACCCTCAGGTGAATCGGTAGGTGAGGGTTGAGTATCGTCCAGATGTTCTGGAGATAAACCTTGCATTCTACGTGAACGCCGTGGGGGAGCAATTGTAAACAAATAACAAGCTCCGCAAAGAAATTCCTATGGTCAACTTCGAGACACAAAGAGCACGCGCTAGTAAATAAAATCTAGGAAGCAATCACCAAGCAAACAATACCTTCTAATTTCGAAGCCACTAGTTGGTGATGAAATCCAACATCGCAACAATGACATGAGAAGGGGCGGGGCTAGGGTGGAAAAGTTATGCTGACGACCTGCTTAACAAACTTACACCCTGGTGCAAGCTCCCACACATAATCATGGGTATACCCTCCAAGGAGCCCGAGTGAGTTTGGCCAACGTCAATTCCAGGTACCGTGAAGACTTTCCCCTCCACAGTCACCTTGGGCAAGAACCTAGAGAGATAGGCCACTAAGGTCACCACAAACAACAGTAAAGCCTGGGGGAACAGTCGTCAGTCCGATCCACACGCAAGGGCAGGGTATCTAGCCCGAAATCAACTCAAAAGGCTTCCACTCATCATTGTGGGTATACCTCCGAGCGATCCCTGTAATACATGCAATCTCTACACCGATGTCAACAAGGTAGGGTTAGTAACTCTGCCAACACCAATGCGACCTAGTGCTTGACCCTTGTGTTAGAAGGGCTTTCCAGGACAATATGTTGCAAATGGAATTTAACACTCCCTAACTCAAGATGCTATTGTGTGTTTTGAGCTTTTGGAGAGTGTATCTTTCTTCTTACTCCAAAGCACTAGCCTAGCTAAATGTTGGTGTATAAGAGCCCTAGAAAAGAGTTACTATATAAATTTTTAGATTACGCAATGTTTTTAAAAGCTGTTGTTTACTCAAAGGTCACAAAAGTGAAACTCGTGTTGTATGACTCTGATCCAAAAATGCAAGGATAATAATGAAATATAATACTTTTCATTCAATGAATCCTATTTATGGGAGAGAGAGAGAAGTTTCCAAATCAACCCTGTACTACAATGCAATGCACAATTTCCTTTCAAATGTCAATACAAACAATCATTCATAAAATGACTATTCTCTATGTGTCTTTTTCAATAGTTCAACAATCTCTAAAATTTGATTTTCAATGTTTTCTAAAAGACAAAAAACAATGTTTTTTGAAAGAAAAGATTATTATTCACTTTCCAAAAAGAATTCTCACTATATCAATGAGAAGGCGTAAAAATCAAATCATAAAGAAACAATCAATAACAACCCAATCAACTCTTTCAATGAAAGCAAAAACAAAGAGCAAACCAATTAGTCTTCCCAATGCAAACGAAAATGTTCTTTCAAACCAATAAGCAATTGAGAAAAACCAAGCACTTAACTCTCAACCAATCATTGGTTCTCAACCAATCGGACACACTTAGCTCTTGAAGTCGGAGAGAACGAATTTGCCAATAAGATTCAAGAAATGAAAGCCAAGCTATAAAGGACAAGAAAAACCTTGAAACCCTAAAATTGTTCAAGCATGCAAAGTAAAACAAAAGCTATATCAATCAAAAGTCCAAGAAGCCAATAAGATGTATTTCAACTGATCTGGGCAGTCAAAAAGATAAAAACTCAATTTCAAAAATTTTGAAAAGACTGTTCGCAGGCAAGGAATGTAATATAGTGTGAGAAGCTATGATTCTCGTAGGCAACCTTTGAGCAAGGTGCGAACACCTCACAATGAACCCTATGAGCAGGGTGCGAACCTGACTGATTCTTGCACGCTGCAGTTAAACACAGTCTGAGAACTTCTGAAGATGACAAAATTTTTGAAAATGAAAGCTAAATTGACAAAGGCTTCTAGACCCAGAGGGTCTCTCAGGATATCTTGAGGACTCAAAGACTGACAAGACAAGAGAAAAATGAAACTGGAGCAAATGGCCACAGAAAATACAAAAAACCACCAAACAGAGAGATCTCAACTGTGGGTTCTGCAACCACGAGATCAGAGGCATCTTCTCCAGGTTTATTGAGTTATTTAATATGTGTCCTTTGGTAACTATCTGACAGTCTGTAGATCTGTGGTTACTCTTGAAATATTTTCTGTTAC
>ML801982.1:16690-40211 GCA_009831015.1 Picea engelmannii
TGGTGTTTTTAATCATGTTTCCATGCTTCGTCCAATGTTAAAAATGTTGTACACCATTTATTTTTTTAAAATTAAGATTTTTCATATAATTATGTGTCCTTAATTAATTTATGGTTCCATATTTTTTAAATATAGTGGAAAAATGTTATTTTTAACACATTTTTTTGCAATAGTCTAAACGTCTACCTTTTGGTTGTTTTCCAACAATTTTTTCATTTGATTTTGCCCGAAATCTGAGGATGAATAGTTGGATCTGCAAATTTGAGTGACTAAGTTTGTATAATCTGAGTGCCCCGGGGGTTTTTATGCACGCTGAATCCATTTATGCATTCAAAAATGCAATTTAAACAACATAAAATAGCGATTGTGTCCAAATTTACATCGTCAGATTCCGACCAAAAAACCCAAAAGGTAGAATGTTTAGCCAAGGCCCATTTTTTCACCTTTATTTCAATACATAGAAAATAATTATAGTTAAATAACACTATTTTTAAATATTTAACAAAAAAAATATAATTCATTTTTTTGGATCAATTAAAAACTAAGAAAACAAAAAAAAAATGAAATTATATATATATATATATATATTATAGCCCAAAAAAACTTTTAAAATGTGAAAAAAAAAACATATATAAAAAAACCCCAAATTAAAAAACCTAAAATAAAAACTTTAATACAAAATTAAAAAAAAAATAACAAAAATACGTTAAAAAACCTTAAAATTACCAAAAAAATAAAAATTATATAAAAATCTTAAAAAATAAAATGAAAAGGAAAAAACGTTCATAGAAATCTATATATATATATATATATATATATATACTACCAACCTTCCTAACCTCTTAACTCAACAAAAGTATGGTGATCTTGGAAAGCTTCTCTTAATGTTTTTCGAGAACAGAAACAAAATTCTAAATAATCACAAGTAATCACTTATTCTCTTAAGGTTTGATCAATTCGGTCTTAGTGGACGTTAATCATCATCATCATCATATATAACTTATATAGTTACATATAATAGAAAAATTTAATTATTTTTTTTAATTTGCAAATGAAATTTAGTGTTTTAATTTTATTTTCAAAATATTTTTTAAAATAAACTTTAAGCTTAGGCAATATTAGTATTTTTGTCAAATATTGGCATCTTTCTACGGACCATATAGTAAAGGGCGCCCATGGGACCTGGGCCAGGCCGCGGAAGGATACCAATATTTGACAAAAACACTAAGAAAAAAAAATAGTAAATAAATTTTCAAGTGACCATTTAGGATCTAATTTTGAGTTTTTTATTTGTGTAGGGATTTGTTGTCAAGGCCACAGTTTCAATTAGGTCGTAATTAGCTGCAATTTTAACGTTTAGAAAAAACATTTTGCTTTAGGTAGCGTCGCATTTTTATTTAGTTGTTGATTTTTCTAAGCAACTATTTTATGTTTTAAGGCCATGCTTGAAAAAAGTTGTAATTTTGACCCGGTTAGAAAAACTGGTGCTACCAGTAGCACCAGTTTTTGATTTGGGGGTTGATTTTAATTTTTTTCTAAGCAACTATTTGATCGTTTAAGCCCATGCTTGAAAAAAATTGTAATTTTGACCCGGTTACAAAAAATGGTGCTACTAGTAGCACCACTTTTTGATTTGGGGGTTAATTTTCATGTCTTTTATGCAAAAATATGGGTTTTAAGGGCTAGAGTTCTCGTTTTTGAGGTCACAGTTCTTATTAAGATGGTAACTTTGTTAATTGAATGAATAAAATCATTTAATGGTTTTGAGGTCTCATTTTGGATTATGTGTATGATCTTATTTCATATTTTTCTGTTTTCATAATTGTTCATCAAACTGTTTATATTTCTGATATCTTTTATTTATTTTTCTTTATCATTAAATAATATAAAAGACATCATTGATCTCAAGAACATATTTCTTGAAGGTTAATTGATAATTTTGCAAAAGGGCTATAAACATAGGGTAATAATCTTGACTATCTTGCCTTAGCCTGACCATATTCGAAAATGTTGGTATTAGGACAACTATTCATTTTCATCAATATGTGTGTCTCCCATATTTGTAACTCAATTTACTAACTTATTTTTAGATTTTAATGAGGGCTCGGGATTGCGCTCTAAGCTGATCCACTGAGAATCATCCTCAATCAGAGCTTCTACTTTCTCTTCCTTAGATTCCAAAAGTTCAATCTTGTTATTGGAGTTAGAATTCTTTTGTTCTTTTGTTGATGGCTTTGTTTTACTTTCTAGGCAGCGCTTTTGAGAATCATAATCAACCTCAATTGAGTCCTCTTTATCTTCCCCTTGAGATTTCAAAGCTTCATATCAGTTTTTGGAGTATGGGTGACCCTAAGGCCTATGATCATTCTGAGACCCCCTGGGTTGTTATTTCTTATGCTTTATGGAAACCTATTTGAAATCTTGATCATCAATATTGAGAGATGGTTGAGTTTCTTGTGCTTTAGGGTAACTTTTGACAAAGTTCCCATAAACATGGCAAAAGTTACATTTGAAAGGAACTTGTTCATAGTCAAGGACATTGTTCATTGTCCAGGTCCTGAAGATGGATCCAACCCTCCATGTTAAGTTGAATCGCCTCTGGCAGTCCCTTTGCAGAATCCATGTCCAGACATATTCTGGCGCATGTGAAAATATTGCCCTTAAGCATAGGATGAATTATGTAATGGCCCAATTTATTTCCAATGGCTTTGAAACAATCATCACCCCAAAACATAAGGGGGAGGTGTGGAAGTCAAATCCATATGGGTGCTTTAGAGATCTCCATATATGGGTTAAAGGTGCAGGTCCAGTGGGAGAGAAACAATCCCTTGGAACCCATGGAGTATGGTCCAGGTATGAAGATCAAGTCTCTATCTTCAATAGTTTCAAAAATGAAAACAAAAGAACCTTTACCACAATAAAAAGTAGAAGGGACTTGCTCACTCCAATTCTTGGAAACCCATTCCAGAACAATCTTAAGGCTGGGCCAAAGGCCTAAAAAATTACTGACTTAACCTCGCTTAGTCAAAATGGTAGAGCACAGAGTGCCCCAAGTCCAGACTAGAGATGGAATTGCTCCTTTTGGAAAACATGTTCACGTCAGTGGCCATGGAGAAGAGGCTAAAGAAAATTGCCTCCAAGAAACGTGACTGGCCCATAGAAAATGCAATCTTGAGTGTAGGAGTTGCACCATTGATCACCAACGATCTCGAAAATACCTCTCAGCGCATATAGATCAAACAAATCCACGATGAAGAGGGAAGTGGCTAGGGAAAACCCTGGCCTCAGAGGAAATCACTCAAGCTCCAAGCTCTCCTCATTTTGCGTGATCATGTACTCTAGTAATTTAGATAAATGATCCACATTGTTACTAACAAACTCCACCAACCATTTCCTTGGTGCAAAGGGATGTTATTAGAATGTAAATTGTGAAAAAAAAAATCATGTATCTAAACATGAAGTTTGGATGATAAGGTTATTATTTGTTTGTTTTGGAAATACATATCTTAGAAAAACTCATTAGGCATTTCCCTTCATTTTAAGGATGGTACACAGGGTAAACCAAATTATTTAGGGTTCAAGGTTGATACAATAATACACTCATTAAGAGATCAATGTGTTACTTGTAAGGATTGATCTTGGGTTGGGAAGATAACAGTCCTCCTCTCAATCGCCCGAGATAGACCTAATTAACAACCTGCATGACAAGTTATAATTAAAAACATCCAATTCATTTCAAGACACGTTATACATTATAGTAAGTGGCGCCAAGTAATAAATACATTATTAGCAGTGAGATGTACAACAAACTTAGGTTGAGTAAGCATTTGATTGAAAATGTTGAGAAGTAAACTATCATTCAAAAATTTCTTAAAAAGAAAAACCCTCCAAATGTGTGAGCCAACCATCAATTTATGAAAATTGACACTATGTTTTTTGTGGTTTATAATGAAATAAAGATGGTGATGAAACCTACTTGCCAATTCCCTTGTAAACACTTCTAAATGATCCTTGCTCAAAATTTTCTCCTTGTTCCTAGACCTCGAACTTCACTTCCTTGGAAACATATACATTACTACCTTCCCCATTAATGTGTTGGATGATTCACCTCCACTTCAGCTCGACAACAATATTGAGGTTTTTTTAGGCTCAACCTTTGCACCCTTATCATCCTTCTCAAATTTGTTATCACTATCATCATTATTATCCTGCAAATTTGGTGACCAAACTTTACCTTTCGAAGGTAGACTAACATCAACCTCCCCAAGAGCCAACGACTTCAAAATATCCCAAGTTGAAATTGCCTTATCGTTCAATACCCTCAATGACATGGATGCCAATGGAGCTAGAGTAAATGAAAAAACAACGACTGAAGATGCCACAACATCGGAGAGGAGTGTAATTTACAAAATTCATCTCTAGTGTGAATCAAAATCACAAACTCGCGACCACCATATGGCTTGCTTCTTTCAAAACCCATGCTCTAATTCTTTTTAAGGTTGTCGAGAGCCAAGACAAATAAAGTCTCAAAAAGAAAATATGAAAACACTATAGTGGCCTCATTTCATTTAGGGGTGGATCCTTTCGGAGGTGAAACTTACATAAACTTTTATGAATGCCCTACAATTTCCCGTGAGAGCCCTTTAGTCCCAAAAGAACTACCTTTGAATTTGGCCTTTTGAACTTCCCAATCAGTAGTAAAAATGACGAACATCTCCAACTCTGGTAGTCCAAGTTCTTGCAACTTATATTGAGTTCCTCCCTATCATTTCCATGAACTTGGAAATTATCTAGGTCATAGGATCACCACAACGAGTTGTGGCCAACCAAAACCCACTTAATTGAAAACCACTAAATGAGGATCATCCATCAAATTATATCATTACATGACTTCAACGAAGTTGTAGATGGATGGTGGAAAGGTCATAAACCATTGTTAAACATAGATTGGTGTACAAGACTATGCAAAAAGTCTAATCGAGAACATAATATTCACAATAAAGAAAACCCCATGATGTAAATACAAAAAATATGATTTTAACTTCTTTTTTAAAACTTATAAGAAACAAATAACTTGTTAGGATATTTAGACACTTAGAAGTTAGTTAAGATTTACTTGGTATAATGTGTCGTCGGGTAAAAGTGTGTTTCTTAGTGTGTTTCTTTATTGTGCATTAGTATGCATTTGTAGTTAGGAAATCTGATGGTCGTGATATGTTCCTGACATAAAGTGATTTGACGGTTCATATTCTCCTCAATCTTAACAACCATTGATACATGGCTTAACACTCAATTGGTCCATGATCTCTATTTAAAGAGCATGGAGGGTCATTTGTCGATGATCGATTGTAAGAAACTCTCTTGTAAAATCTCTGTAATATTTTTCTTTTGCATTAATAAACTGCTCCAAGTGGTCGCGTTGGTTGGGGTCGTGGATGTTTCCTCATAGGGGTTTTACCATGTCAAAACATCGGTGTATTAATCGTTGATCTAGTTGTGTGATTGATTATTGAAGGTGTTAGTCCTCTATTGGAATACATGTGTTCTCGAACATGGAATCAGAGCTTGTTTGAAGACCCGCTCTCGTTATAGATCAAGATCATGAAGTTGAGTTGACTCATATCCATTTTCTGCCATTTCCGTACATTTATGGGTTGATAGGACTATTCAATTGCGTCCCGAGCACTCGTTTCAGTCAGGAGCACTTTTCGTTTCACTCGAAAATGTTTTTGTTTGCCCAAGATATGGCTATTTCAGTCAGATTTGGAGCACGCTCTCCAAGGTCGTCTTCCACAACAACAACAACACCCCCAATCCTCTAGCTAAACAATACAATATGTTTTTCTAACCCATTTTGTTAAAAAAAATCTTATTAAGTAAGAGGTCTTGTGTTCAAGTCTCTCTTTTTGTTACTTTTTTTGAAAAAATTCACGTTCAATTGTAAAGTGTATTTCACTTCAAGTATAAAAGTGAATCACTATAAGTAGCTTTAATATTTTATTTTAGAGTTATTTATTTTGCATTCGATTTTTCTTTCATAAAGTAACTTCATTGTAAAAGTGATCCCCACTTCTTTTTATAAAAGTGGGTCACTTCATACATCAACTTACACCACCACGTGGTCCTTTGGTTACCGTTTATGCCTTTTTTTTTAAAGGCATAACTTTCACATCCGAAGTTCGTTTTTAGTGTCGTTTTTTTTTAAACCCGCCTATTTTTTCGAGATCTTTCAATCCAAATCATCAGTTTCAGTTTTAAATCCATATTATCTACATCTTTCCATCCAAATCATCATTTTCAGTTTTAAATCCATATTATCTACATATTTAATATGGCTTCTTCCAGTGATCATTTGTTTACCAGCACCAACTACTTTCAATGGAAATATCGTATGGAGGATTTATTAAGAAGTAAAAGCTTGTATTGGATTACCTTGGGAAAGGAAAAAGAACCATTGATGCTGATAAGAAATTCAAATGGGCTAATAGGAGTGACTAAGCATGTGGACTAATCAAAATGTCCATCTCTCATGATTTAAGGTTCCACCTTAAAGAAATTGATGACCCCATTGAAGCTTGGGAAAAGATTGAATCTTTGTTTGGTAAAATCAATATTATTCGAGCACAACAGTTAGAAAATCAAGTATTGACTTTAAGTCCAAGTGATTTTTCTTTCATTGGAGACTATCTATCTAAGTTTAAAACACTCAGAATTTTATGTGAAGAATGTGAGATAAAAATAGAGGAAGAGCATTGCATCTATCTTATTCTTTCTAAGCTAGGTAGTGCATATTCTGTGTTTGTATCTACCTTTTATGCCATGAGAGAGACTCTACATAAATCTTATCAAAAACCCACTCTTGAGTCCTTTTGTGCTGCTTTGATTAGAGAGGAAGATAAGCTTGTACAACTTGGAGTGATCAACACTGCAGGTACCTCAAACAAAGCCTTAGTCGCCTGGCAGAAAGATAAACCCAAGAATCCCAAGGAGCAACATCCTCGCAATAGCAACAAGCAACATAAGGGTCCCAAACCCACTCAGACAACTTTAGCTCCTAATGGTGACAAAGGAGAAAAATATAAAAATAAGAAGACTGGCAAACATTGCAACTTTTGTGATAAAGATGGTCACGATGAGTCCAAATGTTTCAAGATGATGATAACTTTATAAGCAACAATGAAGAAACACAACATCAATATTGATTCGACTTCTTCTTCTTCTTCTCGTGGACATGCACTTTATGCTTCTGGTTTCTCATTCAATACAACTTCTACTTCTTCTTTCGATGAGTGGCTTATTGATTTTGGAGCATCTTATCATATGGATAAAGATAAAGACATATTTTCTTCTGTAAATGAATGTAACACCAAGAAAATATTTGTAGGTGATGATAGATCTCTTAGTGTTGTGGGAAATGGAACAATTCAAGTAGATAATGGTCCTTTCAATGATATATTATGTGTTCCAAGTCTTTCTTGCAACCTTCTATCAGTATATCAAATCACTCATTTAGGTAAAGGTAAAACCGTAGAGTTTTCACCTCACCAAGATGTAATCAAGGATCTAAAAGATCCTAAGCATGTTCTTGCAACTAGAATTGTTGATGATATTACCAGGTTGTACAAGTTTGACAACTTTGGGTCATCATATTTTTCATCAGTTTTTGTTGCTCATAGAGATGACTTGAGCAAACTTTGGCATGAGTCGTTTGGTCATCTAAATTATTGCTCATTGCAGCAACTATGTAATCAACAGATGGTGACTATACTTCCTCTTGTTTCATGCAGAGATGGTATTTGTGTCGGTTGTGTTCTCGGAAAACATCATCGGGACAGTTTTGACAAACATGTCGCTTGGCATGCCTCGGGCCCTTTGCAGCTTGTTCACAGTGATTTGTGTGGTCCACTTTCTACTCCTTTTTCTGGGTGCAAGTATTTCTTAACTTTCATTGATGACTTTTCCAGACATACTTGGGTTTACTTCTTAAAACTTAAGAGCGAAGTTTTTGACAAGTTTTTGGCCTACAAGGCCCTTGTAGAAAAGCAATCTTGACATCAAATTCAAAGGTTAAGAACAGATAATAGAGGCAAATATGTGAACAATAATTTTACAAGTTACTGCACTATACAGGGCATCCAAATGCAACACATTGTTCCATATACACCACAACAAAATGGTTTTGCTGAGAGAAAGAACCGCACATTAAAAGAAATGGTTAATTGTATGATCCAATCTAAGGGATTAAATCTAAAGTATTGGGCGGAAGACATCAACTGTGAAAATTACATAGTAAATCGCATTCCCACAAAGGCTCTTAAAAGTATAACATCGGAAGAAGCTTGGATTAAAATTAAACCAGATGCAAGTCACTTCCATGTATTTGGCAGTATGGCATGGGCTCGCATTCCTGATGAGAAAATGAAAGCATTTCAGCCTAAAAGTGAGAAGTGTATATTTGTTGGTTGTTCTGAAGATGTCAAAGATTATAGACTTCTTCAACCACATTGTAATGAAATTATTATTATAAAAGATGTTAAATTTGATGAAAATCTCTTAGCCTGCAAGCCTAATTCAGCGATTGTGCCTTCTTGGACCTACGAGCCATCTTCGGCGTTTGTGCCTTCTTCTATTCCTATTATGGTTTCTTCTTCAGATGATGACGGTGAGGATGAAAATCCACCTCCGCCTGCTCACCTTCCTCTAGATGAGTCCTTTGAACCTGAACCACCACCAGCTCCTCCGCTTCCTAGATGGATCTGTTCAACACGAGAAACAGTTGGTGATCCTTCATATCAGCGTCAGACACGTTCACAGTTCCAGGGAGCCTCTTCTCTTTTGGCTCAAGTTTTAGAGACCCATGATCCAGAGACATTTGTAGAAGCTTCGGGTCATCAAGATTGGGATACAACAATGAATGAAGAGTATCGTTCCTTAATGGAAAACGTTATTTGGGATCTTGTACCTCTTCCAAAAGGAAGAAAACTTATCAAATGTATATGGGTCTACATAACTAAGTATGCATCAGATGGAAGTGTTGAAAGACACAAGGCTTGGTTAGTTGCCAAAGGATTTTCCCAAGTTGAAGGAATTGACTATAATGAAACATTTTCCCCTGTAGCCAAAATGAATTCCATCCGCCTTGTTCTTGCCCTTGTTGCCTCACATAAATGGGAGGTCCATTAGATGGATGTTAAATCCACCTTCTTGCATGGATATTTGCAAGAAGAAATCTACATGGAACAACCTCCTGGCTATGTCCAGAATGACTCTAGCCTTGTTTGTCACCTTAAGAAATCTCTTTATGGTCTTAAGCAAGCTCCCCGAGATTGGTATGGCAAAATGGACAGCTTTCTTATTGACATCGGATTCTCTAGATGCCATTTTGATACTAATTTCTATACCAAGAAAGTAGGAAGCCATCTCATCATCCTTGTCCTTTATGTTGATGACCTTGTCCTTACTGGTAGTGACTCCAAACTTTTAAACCATGTGAAAACCAGCCTTAAGAAAAAATTTGAAATGACAGACTTAGGCTTTTTACACTATTTCCTTGGCCTCCAAGTTTTGCAAACCAATGAAGGAATTTTTCTTTCCCAGTCTAAGTATGCTTGTGACCTTCTTCGTCCCTTTCACATGAACGATTGTAAACCATCCCCTTCTCCCTTCCAGTCTAGAGTCAAGCTTACTGCCACCTGTACTTCTCCTGAAGTTGATGCCACCTTATATCGTCAGTTAGTTGGTAGCCTCTTATACTTGACTCATACTTGTCCTGATCTTTCCTTTGTTGTTGGTCTTGTTGCCCAATATATGCAAACACCCCATGAAATCCATTGGAAAGCAGCTAAAAGGATGCTTCGCTATGTCTATGGTACAATTCAGTTTGGGATACATTACAGTTCATGGGGGACTCCTTTATTGGTCGGTTTCACTGATTCAGATTGGGTCGGCGACCCTGATGATCAGAAGTCTATTACAGGTTATGTTTTCAACCTTGGTTTAGGACTTCTCACTTGGGCCTGTAAGAAACAACAGGCTATTGCACTTTCTTCAGCAGAAGCAGAGTACCGAGCTGCGGTAAATGCAAGTCAGGAAGCCTTGTGGCTTCGACAGATACTTTCAGGGTTTGGATTCCAGCAGCAGCATCTGACCAGCCTTTGGTGCGACAATCAGAGTGCCATCAAGCTTGCCAAAGACCCATTTCAACATCAGCACAACAAACACATCGAGATACATATGCACTTCATCAGAAAGCTCATTCATGATCAAGTTATTGAAGTGCTCTTTTTCCCTACAGAAGATCAAGTTGCAAACATTTTCACAAAGTCTCTTACAGAAGCAAAGTTTTCCAAACTTCGATCTATGTTAGGAGTTCAGGAAGTTGGCATCAAGGGGGGATAGGCTCTAATGCCTCATTCCTTCTCCTATTGTGTCAATATTGTAAATCCTTCAATCATATCCCAAGTTATTCTTAAGGGGGTATGTTAGGATATTTAGACGCTTAGGAGTTAGTTAAGATCTACTAGGTCTAATGTGTCGTCGGGTAAAAGTGTGTTTCTTTATTGTGCATTAGTATGCATTTGTAGTTAGGAAATCTGACGGTCACGATATGTTCCCGACATAAAGTGATCTGACGGTTCATATTCTCCTCAATATTAACGACCATTGATATGTGGCTTAACACCTGATTGGTTCATGATCTCTATTTAAAGAGCATGGAGGGTCATTTGCCGATGATCGATTGTGAGAAAATATCTTGTAAAATCTCTATGCAATCTTTTTCTTTTGCATTAATAAACTGCTCCAAGTGAACGCATTGGCTAGGGTCGTGGATGTTTCCCCATATGGGTTTTACCACGTCAAAACATTGATGTATTGATCTTTGATCTGGTTGTGTGAGTAGTTATTGAAGGTGTTTATCCTCTGTTAAAATACTTATATTGTTGAACATAACTTTGATTACTCTTACTCTTATAATAAAAAATATATTTAATACTAACTTAAAAATGCATCACTAATAATAATAATGTTGATTACATTACCAAATTTTAACTTTTTTTAAAACTTATAAGAAACAAATAACTTTGATTACTCTTAATTTTATAATAAAAAATATATTTAATATTAACTTAGAAGTGCATCACTAATAATGTTGATTACATTACCCAAATTTACTAAGTTCATAAGAAGCACAATAAGCTTAAGAGAAGCTATATCTAGTAAGTATTCTATTATGAAGTGAAAAAAATATATTTAATATTAACTTAGAAGTGCATCACTAATAATGTTGATTACATTATCCGAATTGACTAAGTTCATAAGAAGCACACTGGGTTTAAGAGAAACAATAGCGAGTAAGTATTCTATTATGCAGTGAGCTTCTAAGAATTTGTTGGCTATGAATCCACATTTTTTATTCTTATTCATTGGTAAGCTTTGAATAGATGGTTAAACTATATTCTTAACAAATTTTATGTTACACATTTTCCACCTACATAAATGAGGGCTTTGATTGAGTTTCGAGGTGAAAAGTATTAAATTACATGTTACACATTTTCCAATTGCTATAAATAATGGTTGTGAATGAGATGTGAAGAATCCGATAATCTCGGATGAGGATAGTTGAATTAAATTTATTTGTAATTTTGATAAAATTAATTGGCAATGGAATGAGATGTGAAGAATCCAATAATATTGGATGAGAAGAATCCAATAACATTGGATGAGGATGGTTGAATTAAATTTATTTGTAATTTTCATAAAATTAATTGGTAATGGAAAAGGCTTTTAACATATGTTTGTTTTAATAGATGTAGTTTAAACATGTTAAGTTTTTACTTTTTAAACATTATAAAGTTGTGATTTTGTTACTGAAAAGTAAAAGACTTAAAATATTTAGACTACGTCTTTTTAATATGTTAGTTATTCACTATATTTAAATTTTTATTCTAATTGTTGGACACACAAGATTAAAGATAAATGTGAAGTGCATATTATTCAAATATGATACATTTATTAATACAATTTGGATGACCTTTGGATTCATCTTCCAAGGTCTCTCGGACTCTCGACGACAGTTACAGTGACTTGACCTTTCACATTCCGTCAAGTGAAGAATATTGTAACTCTAAGCAAATTAGAATTCCAACATTCCCCCCTTAATCGAAAGGGGTGTATATGAGTCCAAGGTGAGAGTTGATATCTCGAAGTGAGCAGATGAAATCTAGAAGTGTGTAGCTACTGATGGTTAAATGTGCTCTCTAAATCTGGTGGTTTTGGGATGACCACAAACTGAATGGCTAGCAAAAGTTGATGTCTTCTACTAAATCATGGAAGTGGTTTAAGAAATACCACACACTAATCTAGTGGTTTAAGGATGACCACAAACTTTGGAACTTGACTCTAGGCTCAATGGTTCCCGGGACATTTCCCAAGTTAACTGGAAGCTGGAAGATGATGTCTTTTGCTAATTGGAAGTGCTCTTGGATGCTAGTTCAAATATGACCATAAACTATTGTCTAGCAGAAGTAGATGTATTCTACTAAATGGTGGTTTAAGGAAAACCACAAACCAATCACTCTCGCTTGTCACCCTCGCTTGTTACTACACGATTGATGAGACTTCGAAACTTGAAGCTTGACTGCCAATCGTTGATGTTGTTCCCCCCTATCAGGGACAAGGTGAGAAGATGCAAATCCTTTCACTGCAAGAAGCATCAATACCTGAGAATGAATTCTACGGTATGATTGAGATATCTTCTTGGTTATCGATGACCATCACCAAGAATTCATCCACCCACAGTGGTTCTTTACTCTTGCAGATTTCTTGATGTAAGAACATTTGTTTGAAGGATGATTGTGTTTTCCACAATGCTCGCAAGTATGAAGATCGAAGCATCGATCTTCTATGTGGCCAAAACGCTGACAATGTTGGCATATCAGAGTCTACTCTTGAACTAGAGCAAGTGAATGTGAACTTTCTTGAAGCAGTCCAATACTCTGGAACTGGATCGGTTTGGTCTAATCAAGAATATGAAAGGTGATATCCTTTTCATATCCGTTACCGGTTATGTGCTTGTTATTTCTGACTTCTTCCCAAGGTCTGATGATTGGCATGGAAAGAGAAAGTTGAAATTCATCTGCATTTGAATCTGGAGCTGGCTAATTGAGTTTCTCCTGTGCTAGTTGTTGATCTGAATCGACATCATCATCTTCATCATCTTTGAAAATAAGGTTCTGAACAAGGACTAGTTTAGAATGTTGTCGAAGATTATTTCTCTCTAGTGCATCGTGAAGAAGTTAAGTATGAGATTGCAACAGTGTTGCTTTGGATTGCTTAACTTGCAAACATGTTACAACAGATCACAGAATTGTTTTGTCAATGGTGATTGTATTGTCTATTGGAAGAATTAATTTCTACCAACCACCATAACTTCCACCAACCTCCATATTGTTCCTCCATCGACAATCCACCGATGATTCCAAATGTTTCTCGCTCCGAGAACTCTTTGGATTCTCGAGAGCCTTCCAAGGCTTCTATAAATATGAGGCAGATGTAATCATTTTGATCATCAAGCAATAAGATCAGTTTCTCGTGTTCCTTTTCTTTTGCCCACTTCATTGTCCACAAAAGAGAGTATTTGAGTGTTCAGTAACTCTAACATTTCATCAATTCGAACCATTTAACTATCAGAGTTTATAATGCAAACTCAACAAATGAAAGGTGTCAGCTTCCACCAAAAATGCACTTGTTTACAATGTAACTCAATTTCAAAATTACAATTAACTTATAAAAAAAAAAATTGCAAATATACCTTGATTCTAGAGTTGAATGTACCATCGATATTGAATAGAAAAATACCAATACCAACCGTTGATGCTATTGTCTTCAAACCGTCGTGAACAAAAGCAATAGACCACCAACAAAGACAAAGCAAAGACCAGTAAAAGCACCATAAAATCAAAGATGCAGACTCACAGCATGTAGTACCACTTGAATTGGCTGCTATGCATTCATCATATTCAGTATCCAAAAATGGTATTTTGGTGTGCAAGCTGGAAAGGCATGGTCATACGTTCGAATCTGCTCTCGGACCGCCCATCAAGAAACATATGTATTGTGATGTAGTAGTATATGTATATACTACAAATACAGTTATTGGACGTCGTAGTCACATGCCCAGGTCACTGGAATATGAGGCAGTCTCTTTCACGAGGCAGTCACTTTCCCACGGAGTACAAATCCAGCGGGGTTTTAAAACATATCAGAAATTGAGAGAGGACTAAGACACCCTAGAGAATGTGTGGACTCTTAATATTTTTAGCCAATGTCCGTTGTTGGCTTCTAGAGCTGGTTAGATTGTCCATAGAGTGGATATATAATTCATGGGATGCAACACGAGCTGTTCTCTCAAGGGAATCTGCGAATTTAAAGGAGGAGTTCACATGGTATGGAGATAGGGATGGCCCTGGCGAAACAGTGGCGACCCAGCGCAAATGGCTTCTTCCTCTTGTGGCGAGCTCGCTGATATCAATCCAATTCCTTGTCACTGTGTATGAGTAGGTTCCGCTCGCTCGCCGCTGCCACAAGATCAGAGATGATGGCGTGTAGTGCTAAACATTCGGATAAGCGTGAAGTATGAGATTAGGGTTCTAAACAGTGGACAAGGAAGAAAACCTTCAACTAGAAAACTTAACCAGCTACATCAATGATTAAAAGACATGCATGTGGAGAGAATTCCCGAACTGGAACGGAAAGCATTTGGAATTGGTCGAACATCAAGGTGCTCCATGGCTCCAGGTTAAGCGTCATGGGAATTGAACCTTTTTTAAGGCTAAAAAATTTCTCGCTTTCCACCATTGGATCCAACCTCTTTGAGCAACACGAAGTTCATATTATTCAAATATGATACATCTATTAATACAATTTGGATGACCTTTGGATTCACCTTCCAAGGTCTCTTGTACTCTCTCTTGTACTCTCAACTATAGTTACAATCACATGACCTTTCACATTCCGTCAACTCATCACATGACCTTTCACATTCCGTGAAGTGAGGAATACTATAACCCTAAGCGGATTAGGTTTCCAACACTAGCTACTACTTTAAATCAAATATTTTGAACCATTTAGTTCATAACAATAAAAAACTCATATTCACCTTATGGAGGATTAGGAGGTAGGAGTATACAAGGATCTTTATCATTTTGATGTGAAGCCTTTTGATGAAGAGCTAAAATATCTCGGGTTCCATTTAAAACCCAACAATTACATGAAAGTTGATTGGGTCTCGCTAATAACCACACTGAAAAAGAGATTGAAATCTTGGAGCTTAAGATGGCTCTCTAGAGTTCAGAAATTGATCTTAGTAAAGATAGTTTTGAAGCCATATCGGTCTATTGGGTCTCATTTGCCTGGGTCCCTAAAGAAATTATGGAAAAAATCATGAGACTATGTTTTAGATTCCTTTGGGCTGGTCAAAAGGAAAGTTTTGTGATGTCCTAGATAAAATGGGAAACTCTGGCAACCCCAAAGCTCCTGGGGGATGGGGTCTAAAAAACGTTCACAGTTTTTCAAAAGCACTTGCTACCAAGGTAGGGTGGAGGTTGATTACCACTAAAAGTCTTTGGACAAAGGTGGTTCACCAAAAATATATCATCTCTGACTTAGTGTTGGATTGGATCAAAAGGCCGAACAAGGAGACCCAAAAATTGCATAATTATTTGGAAAGCTTTATTAAAATATTTTCATGCCATCAATCAAGGTCTAGCCTGGAGAGTGGGAAGAGGCATAAAAGTCAAAATTGGTCAGGACCCATGGCCAAGAAGCAACAAGGCTCGTCTACTTCCACAACATGTAATTGACGCTCTCCATGATAGGGGATTTATTCATATGGATCAAGTTGCAAATAGGAATAGAATCACAGTATGGGGGAAATAATGGTAGGAGGCTCTATAGTTGGAGTTGGACAAGGAATTTGTGGAGGCTTGGAATTCCTATACCAGAGCTCTAAAACTAGGCCATATATGGCTTACAGATAAAGAAGATGAGTTAGCATGGCAACATAGTCTCTTCGGACTATACACTCCAAAAGTAGGATACACACAAATTCTTTTAGATCTCATACATTTGGATACGACCTGGTGGTGGAAAGGGATCTAGAAAGTAAAATGCCCACTTAAGGCACACATTTTCCAGTGGTGTTTGATCAATTCCAAGGTCCCAACATGGGATAGAATGAAGTTGAGAGGTCTGGAAGGCCCTGGTTTGGGTTCCTTATGTAAAGGTGCGGAGGAAACTAGCCCTCACATGTTCCTAGTTTGTCCTTTCACCCGTCAAACCTGGGCTGAATGCATAAGCGCTCTCATACATGAATGCAAGTGGCAAGGCTCAACCATTGAAGAGGCTTGGAAGTCTTCGTTGCAAGAGCACAGAAACCTTAACATAAGATCCTTACTGCTGCTTATTAATTGGGTATCTGGCTGGCCCAAAACTCTTCAATTTTCAAGGATAAAGTATCCATCCCATAGCACATGCCTGCTCAAAGCCTTAACATCCTCTTTTTTTCCCACAAGAAAAAGAGGCCACTCAACCAAGACAAATAATAGAAGAACATGTAGACTGATCGAGGCCTTGGGCCTTCTTTGATGGTGCCTCACAAAATGAGGGCTCTGACTGTGGGGGAGGAGCAGTGCTTTTCCTATCAAAGTCTCATCGTTTTAAACTCAAATGGGGTCTGGGACCGGGAACCAACAATTACGCTGAGCTCATGGCCCTAAAACTGTTTCTTACTTTTGTCGGAGAAAAAGGGATTACCAATCTACAACTTTTTGGAGACTCAATGGTGATCATCAATTGGATAAAAAAAATTCAAAAGTACCACAACATTAGACTCAAGCCTCTTCTTGCAGAAGTTTTCATAATCTTGGATACTTATACAAATTTCTCCATTCGACGTGTCTACAGGGAAAGAAATGAAGATATTGACAAACTCTCTAAGGAGGGTCTTCTCTTGGTTCATGCGCAGTAGCACATTATAGAGACCAAAGATGGGTCGGATATCGCATATTTCCACAGGCCTTTCATTGAAGAAAGAGGTTGGGACAACCCTGCTTAACAACATCAACAATCATATATCTTCAGTTTTTGTTCACACATTGCATGCCTCGGGCAATGACTTCAGAACACATGGATCCGTTGGATAGATTGTATCTGTGGGTTACTCACTTGACTACTTTTTGATGTCTCGTCCAGCAGTTTCTTACCAAAGTGATATATAAGTTATAGTTTACTTCAGCAGGGAGGAGATTCGATACTCCTTTCTTTTTGCATATATTTTTTTTAGTCTTATGCTTCCTATACCAAACTAGCACAGTTCTATGCTTCTGACACTGGGTGGCTCTGGATGGGCCCCCCATTTTTTGGGACAAAAAACATGGGTTATCATGCTTTCTTCATATTGTAAGTTTTATCAAAATATGAATAAAATTTAAGTTTTTTTCCTTGAAAAAAAAACAATAAAAGACTCATAAAAATGTTTTAAAATTAACATATACCATTAAATATTAAGAGAAATGAATAAATTGTATGTAAATTTCACATTGCTAAAAAGAAGATAAAAAATTCATAATTTTTTTTTTAAACTATGAGATAAAACACTATATTGAAACTTCTCAACGCCCAAAGGTTAAGATTCAATTTATGTTAGTTTGTTTTTTTATTCAGCAGTACTATCTTATTTTTCCATGTTTTACATTATATACAAAACAATATATATTTCTTCAATTTAAAATGAAAAGTTTGAGAAAATGAAAGTAATAAATGTTAAGTTTTTAACTAATATAGGATTAAATATTGAGAGGTGCAAATTTTTCCTCTATTTTTTTCCATCTAAAAAAGATTCGCCTGGAAGGACTTGATCCAAAGTTAAAATGGATATATATATATATATATATATATATATATATATATATATATATATATATAGCGCTAAGTGTCAACTAGTGTGGAAGGAATTATACGTCTCCCTCATACTCTCCCTTATACTGAGTAGCACATCATTAAATTGTTTTAACAAACGAAATTTTCTACTTTCAATTGTTTTATATATATATATATATATATATATATATATATATATATATATATATATTTCTGAAGAAAGAAAAACTTTATATTCACAACCAAAAGGAGAATATACATATTGTTGTCCCCATAGGAACTGTTATCGTCCTTATACACACCTGGGGTAACGTGGAAGAAACCTTGAATCCACTTGGTGTGTCCTTGGGGGCAAGTTTCGAGTCAAGGTGTTGTTTCCTGATCCTCAACTCCTCCATCTAGGCCAACTCCTAACGAAGCCAAGGGGGGTAATCCCTATGAAAAATAATCTAAGGCTTTTCTAAACTAAGAAAGCAAAAGCACTTAAATCTAGGAGCTTATTGTTTGAAATAAAACTTGATCAATTAACATTTAGCATTCATCATCATATAAAGTACTTTGCTCATAAACATGCATAAATCAAAGGATACAAGATCTGCAAGACTTTAAGCATAAAAGTTAGACAAGATGCATAAATGTAAATACTGCTCACATAAGATAAATAGATATACCTTTTACCAGTGCCTTAAATGGAGTCGTGGGCAGTGTAGATCGAAAATTTTATTAAGGTAAATTGATGTTCAGTTACTAAAGAATGTTTGGCCCCTTTGGAGGCTAGCTCTTTGCTTGGAACTTGTGGAGAGTTTGTCGAAACCCAAATGGTCTCATCAACAAACTCACTAAAAGTGTTGGATGTCCAAAATGGGTGGGAAAACCAGGTCACGAGAGGGCTCGCCTTACTTCGCATGCCACTTTTAGGCATTTTCCTTACATCAAGCTAACTACTTCAGAGATTGTTCTAATTATACTAGCAAGGTTCAATTACCTTGAAATGCTTTTGAAAGAAATAAACCATACACCCTGCTTTGCAATTGAAGGACTTGCACAAATACTTGAAGAAAAGAAAGATTTGTTGCAACACGTAGATTTAGTACCCTACTTTGTATTTGAAAGGTAAATCACAAGATACTTTTTAAATTAAACAAAGTTGCAAGATTTATTGCTAAAGAAAGAGACTTGAAACAAAACTGAACTAAGCATGCATGATAGATTTAAGATTTCTTAATTAACAAGCATGACATTATGACCGTTTATTGTGTGTTCGATGTACTTGACTTTTGTGTTTGATTAAGAGATTTTAAGCATGCATCAATCACAAGATAAAGAAACCAAACCAAGAACACAAATCCCCCTAATGGGGATGGAGAAAACTGGGCACAAAGAGCCCGCTTTTATTGCACTATTACAACAGAGAACAAAGGTTCACTTTGAGCTTTTAGATTTTTATAAAGAAGAAGGATCCTTATAACTGGATCATTTAGAGAAATACAAGAAATAAGAAGAAGAAAGGAAAACTTTGTTTGATGAAGTTAAAACCCCCCAGGGTGCCCCGGGAGCCTTGATTTCGCCAAATTTTGGCAAAATCTCCCCTTGGATCTGTTATTGCTGCAAGAAAACAACAAGAAAATTAAGTTAGAAAGTGATGAAAAGAAGTTTTAAACAATAAAAAAAATTATCAAATGTTCGGATAAAAAATAATAATAATAATAATAATAATAATTCTAAGGCAAAACTGGAAATTTTGGGATTTTTTAGACACCTTTTATGAACCTAACCTAGGCTCTTCTAGTTGCTTTTGTTTGTTGTTTTAAAACATCAAACATGGGACATCTATATAGCTTGATATTGAAATTAAAACAAAATAATAATTTGATCTAAGATCTAGGTGAAAATAGACCAAAAAATTGTTTGAAATTGACTAGATCTACTCTTTGAAATTGACAAAATTATAACTCGATCTAGAAAGTAAATGCATGCAGTCTTTAGATATTAGAAATGAACTTTAAAACTATTCTAAGCAGCATGCAACCAAAGAAAAAGGAGAGGGGAAAGAAATTTATCGAGATTTTGGAGTTTTCGCTTGAGCCTGGAACACTTGGGCTATGGGGTTCTCTTGATGAGGAGTAGAGGGAAATCGATCTTTGAATCTCTTGGACGGTGACAGTTGAAACAACAACCTATCAATCCTTCAAGCTTGAGGAACCTACAACTATACACTTCAATCCTGCAACAAAATTGTTAAAGGTCTTCCCTACACAACAACGCTCAAACATGCATGTTAGTTTAACCGAAAACGAAGCATGCAATGTAAAAGTCTATGAGATAAGGAAGAAACAAGATGAATCAAACTAGATTAATCTTATCCTACTGTATGATAGCATACCTTCAAAGCCTTACAACTTAATCACAAAACTGAAATACAAGATACATGTTACCTCATGAAGAAAATGACATTAGATCAAAGTATCCACACATAGCATCCACAACATTTGAACTCCAAAGTCTTTATTATTCCATAGAAATATTACAACAATAGTACAATGCTTGCCCAAGACCGAACTAACCAAATGGCAGAGGTCGACCTTGCTTATATAGCAAATGGAGTGACAATTCCAAATTAGAGATGCGCTAGGGTTAGGGTGTAGGAATGCATGAGCTAAGAGGGGAAATGCGTGAGTGAATAGGGAGATACGTATGAGTGAAAGGGGAGTGATGGAAGGTGGACGGAGAGTGATGTGGGGAAGAGTGGGAGTGAGTGTGAGTGGAGTGGAGTGTTGGGACGAGTGGGTAGCTTAGGGATGCAGGCCCCTCCTTTAGATTGTGCCACATAGGAAAGTGGGGTCGAGTCCCTTCATTGGGATCTCCCCCATGTCCTTGTCATCTTAATCAAGTCAACCTCACCTTTAGCTAACTCGCCTTAGGCTTCCATTCAACTAGGGACATGAAAAAACATGTTTTTGACATGTTCCCCAGTTCTCCTTAATTTTAGGAAATGAATTCAATTATCCCTTTTCCGTAATTTTCGAGTTATTTTGATTTTTTAGTGATAATAATCACTTTTTTGTCTCGAAAGATGGGAAATAAGGGTTTACATGCTACTTTGAACTAGAAAACGACTATAAATATGGCATCTGACAATGTTTGATACCATACTTTTACAATTTATGGACTCAGAATTAAAAATTTCCATTTTTGCGGGAATTTAATTAATTCACTAAAACTTATAAAAAAAAAACTATCAAACCTAGCCGCAATTTCCAAATGACTCAATCAAGATGTCCTAGTATGATCTCATATACATTTAGACACTAGACATTGGATTTTCCATGCCAAGACCTGATCGCCAGCACATACTCCGGCTCTGGAGTCAGTCTTCTGAGTGAAAAAACTTAGAAATTATTTAATCGCTCACAAAGGCAAGCAAAAAAAATAATTAACAAGTAAAAAAAACACTTCAGAGTACATGCTCACTCCTAGGTCTTAGGTGGCCAATAGCCTTTTACAATATCTCATACTCAGGACATTTATTACAATGGTGGAAATGCGGAAAAAAAAGGTCTTTTGCTAGACCGGCTGAACTCTGAACTCTGTCATATGAGCATTGATTGCTCATTCTTTGGCAGTTCTTCAGGAAATCCAGCTTGTGCAAACTGGTGGATAACAAGAACTATCTTTTATCATTTCAGATACATTCAAGGTTTATTGATCTAGATTTTATAAGCAGAATGAAATGACTACAGATTATTAACAGGTGACGGAGATCGTATGCAAAAGTTACGACCCTGGGAAGTTGATGTACTAACTTACCCAAACGGGGCCCACATGAATTTTGGCATATGATATCCCGTTGGAAAGGTATCGTCGAGGAGATTCATTTAGGGGGCTCAATCATGCCTTCGACTATCATTCAAAAGCTCGATCTCGAAAAACTTTCATTTAGGCCCTCAAAATGGCCCCAGAAGTTAAACTGTTAAAAATAGTAAATTGCCAAAATTGTCAGAAAACTGTTTTGAGCCAGTTGGAAGAGGTGGGTGGCCACCAATATCCACCTGGATCATTTATTGGCCTACCAGCCACCTTATTTGTTTCTATACTTCCTTCACTATTCAATTTTTTTTACATATCCTTCATTTCCTTAAAAAATGTTCCATTATGACCACTAGATACTATAATCAAAAATTCATTTCTTTGTTGTCAAAGTACTCTTGCACTATGAAAGCCCTGTCATCCAGAGACAACACCTCTTTGGAGATTTTTTCAACCATCTCATTTAATTCCTTAAGAATGTGGTTGAAAGAGATCCATTCCAACTTTTTCATAAAAGAGTGAATTTGCGGCATAGGAGGTTGCAAGTTGCCCACCTGAAGTTGAGCCTTACCTTTTGCCCAATATATCACTACCCATGCATCACCAAATACTCGAACCTTCCTCAAGTTTAATGTTTCGATATGAAATAACAAGGCCCATAATGTGGCTAGTTCCACTTTAGTGTTCGATCTTGGCCCGAGAGTGTACCAAATTTGAAAATAATGAGAGCTGGAGATATATAGGACAACCCCAACACCACACCTAGCAGTATACCCGTCAAAGATGTTAGAATAATAGGTGTGCTCGTTTCACTGTAAACAATATAGCAATATTGTCACCCAACCATAGGCACAAAAGCCACCCTCGAGCACCTTAACCTTGACATAGAGAATAATTTCGGAAGTAAACCCTAGAACCAATGGCCAACCAAGGTAGTATACCTCTCTCCAAGGCTAGCATACCAGGCAGAAAGTCCAAACCATAACCAAGAAGAAATTCCAACCATAACCAAAGACCAATTCACCACTGCAGTAGCTGCAACTCTCCTCCAGTCATGCGCCCCACTTGTCCTTATGCAGTTGTGAGAGTGAGTGAGTCCAAATGAGCTCTATCACCCTCTATTTATACTGCTCCAACTCAACTGATTGGGCCCACTTCTCTTCTCGGAGGCTAATGACTCAATATTAATTATTCTCTTGAGTTGACTTGTCTTATAGGGTTATTATCCAACATTTTAGGGTTTTTCTTGCTTCCTGAAATATTCTAGTCTTATCAAAGGTTACACGTAGAAGTTAATACCTTCCACAGCTACCATAATATCAACACTCCCTCCTAGCTAGGGAGGTATTAAAGGCAATGGTCTTGAGCACAAACATACCATTCAACCGATAGCAACAACATAGCCACACAGGCTATCTCATGATCGCATCACGAGCACCATCACCACTATCAGTATCATCTGACAGCGTCAATTGCATCACCTCTCGAGGCCATAATCCATCTGAGTAATCAGGCATGATGCTGAAAAAGTCACTCACTCAACATAGTGATACAAGGACCTGATCCGGATTATTTTCGGCACGAAATGAGAGCGGAGATATAATAAATAAATGTACAGAGATATTGCAGATATTCAATAATATAACACAAATGTATCAGAGATGCAACCATAAACACAGATATACAGTAATACACGATTTCTATTAGTCAAAGAAATGTACAGAGACTGTAAAAATACAGAGTGAAAGACTCGCTAGAATGGTGGCAGCTTATCTCT
>ML801982.1:42951-63977 GCA_009831015.1 Picea engelmannii
ACATACATCCTAGAAGAATAGTTTTCCCTATAGATGTTGAAAGCTCTGCAATGGGATGCAAGGATCATTCTTCTAATATGGACCTATGTCCTAGAAGAATGTCGGTCTTCCGAGATGTTGAAATCCACCCTATGGGCTACAAAGACCATTCCTACAAGAATGTTAGTCTCAGACTATTTTCTAATCGGGTCATATGTCCCATAGAGATCAATCTCTACTCATATGCCTTAAAAAATATCGATCCTGAACCATTTTCCTAATTGGGCCACAATCTGTGCCTTAAGAAAATACCAGTCCATGATATGTCATCAATATGTTAACTTAGACCATTCTCCACAGAGAGAATGCATGTCCACGAGCAATCTATTCTGTCTGGACCACTCTCCACCTAGAGAATGCTTGTCCACCAACACATTGACTATCCATCTAGCTAGAAATCAACTCCAACACTAGTGGTAGTCTCCATGGCAATCAAATAGTATGATATTGATGTTATAATGTCATCCAATAGAACACAACGGTGTCTATCCATAGTAATATACAAATATTATGTAGTGGTACACAACCACTCCTAGTAGCATATGGCTACTAACCAATGACACACAATCACTACCAGTGGATCACATCCACCACAGTAGCATAAAGTTATTTTCCAGAGACATACAGTCTCCGCAACAATCATATCATCTGATATCAACTTGTATAAACAATATCATGATACAAACTAAGTCATCTAGGTCATTCTTCCACTCACATATGTGAGATCTGGAAGAGCATCTGCCCTCGAAAAGTTAAACATCAGCCATGGACTATCTGGACTATTCTTCCCAAGCATAGAAGAACAATTTTCCCTGATTTCTGAACCTAGACCATTCAACCTAACTCGGCCATTCTTTCGACACTAATCACAACGCAACCTAGAGAGAATGAATCTGCCTTAGGGAATGACTGTCCCTGACTGTTGAACTTGGACCATTCAACCTAACTGGTCATTCTTACGACACTAATCACAATGCAACCTGGAGAGAATGAGTCTGCCCTAGGGAATGATTGTCCAGACCATTTCCTATGGAAATGATTGTCCTGTACCAACCTCCTACATCGGACCATTCTTCGAAACTGCTAACAACTATGAACTTTGAAAGAATGATTGTCAAGAGAGGCATGTCATTCTACTCGACCACTTCTCAGAGTAATTGCCAAGGAGAATGACTGTACTAGACCATTCCCTCACACTGGCCATAAGGGAAATCATTCTTTATGGTACATCAACAACCTATCTGACCATTTTCGTTACGAAAATGATTGTTCATTCTTGACCATTTTCTAAACTGGAAAATGACTGTCCGTCGGAAATCTTGGACCACTTTCTGGTCTGGAAAGTGACTGCCCAACCTGGACCATTTTCCAAACTGGAAAATCATTGTCCATATATCAATAACATATTAGTGCTCCCTCACAACCTGGGGAGTAATCACTTCCCTTTCCAATAAGGAAGTCATCTCCACGAATCTCAGCTTGTCCCTTAAGTATGAAAACTTTTCATCTTGGATAGAGGCTCTACCAAAATATATGTTATTTTCTCATCGGTGGAGACACACTAGAGAACTACTTCTCCCCTCTGGACTTTATCACAGAGAAAATAGTGCTTGATCTCAATGTGCTTTGACCTGTCATGGAACATTAGGTTCTCTCAGAGCTTCACATAGCTCTGGTTATCACAATATATCATGGTCGAATCCAACACCTGATCAAACAGTCCAGAAACCAGCTTACAGAGCCACACTGCTTCCATACAAGCATCACAAGATGTAATATGCTCTGCTTTTGCAGTGGTGAGTGCAACAAACTTATGTTTCCTGCTATCCCATGATATTGTGCCAAAGCTCAAACGGAAACATATCCAAGAAGCACTTCTTCTATCATTTGCACTCCCTGCCCAATATGAATCGATAAATCCATGCAGTTGTATATCATAACTCAAACGTCCCACGAAGATATTTCAAGGCATGCTTTGCGATTATTCAATTCTCATGGCTAGCTTCCACCCAGAACTATTTTCATAGCAAAGCAAATATTCGACTAAGTATTCTTCAAATACATCAACGAGCCATTCAATTGTCGATACAGGGACGGTTCTACTGGATCAGAGTCTCTCAACTTCTTCAGATTTGTCATCATGTGAGTTTTCCATGGATTTTCAATCCATTATCCTGGACTTTTGAAGAACCGTTTCTATACAATTCCTCTGTCACATGAAGTTTTCACCATGCTTTAGTTATACCTGAGAGGCTCTACACCAAGTTGCTTGAATCCATACAAGATTTTCTTCCATTTGCATACATGGGTCTCTCTCTGATATACCTCAAAATATTGAGGTTGCTCTACATGTGCTTCTTCTTCAATTACTTTGTTAAGAAGAACAGTCTTTACATCCATCTCCAACCCATGTATAGTGCAAGAGATATAATGACTCAGGTAGAGGTATATTTGGTTACTAGAACAAGTTGTCATTATAGTCTTCTCCATCCTTTTGGGAGAACCCTCTAGCCCTGAATCTCATCTTGTATCTATCAAAGATTCCATTTATAAGTCTTCACATATTCTTTAATGGATTATATCATTGAGGATTAGCTCCCTCCTAATCTCGGCTTCATGCATGAATGAACAATATCAAGAACTTCCTTGTTTTTATTTCGAGACTGTATGTTTCTAGAATTTTTCAATCAATTCCCTCTATCTGAGAGAGTCCATGCTTTTGTCTGTTGCATCTCTCTTTTCTTTCTACAAAGTGTCTTCCTTATAAACTTATTCTATGACAGCTTCCACAAAGATTGTTCATCAAGTTTTGTCTACATATTTCACAAGGATACCTGCCCGGAACAGGACAAGAAACAAAAGAAAGATCTAAGACAATATGTTTATGATAGGAAATCAAAACAAGAATAAGGACAAGGATAGAGGCAACTGCTACAATCCTGGAAATACATCTTCATGATAGCCTTCATGAAATAACATGTCTGAGACAACAAGAACAACAATGTTTACGATACAACATCTTTCATATGAAGAATAGTTTATTGGTAGCATTACCAAGATCATCTTGTATGAGAACAAGAACAAGAAATATCTCCTAGAGAAGGTGTTAGTTCATGCTTGCAAATAAGTACACTAAGTAGTATAAGCTACTAAGTACTTATTAATACTCACTTGAGTGACAATAATAAAGATGTCAAACTTGATATGCAAACCTGGAATCTTGTTGTTGTTCCACTTGGATTGCTTTTCTTCTGAGACAAGTATCATTTCTAACTTGTCTTTTAAACTTAAAACAACATGCTCTCTTGACAAAAAAATTGAGTTAGAGAATACGATCTCAACCTTATAATATCTTGACTAAATTTAGCTTATAGTTTTAACTTTGACTAGAAGTTCATAATGCCATAACAACGAGAGACATATCAAGTCAAACCTGGAGAGTGTGTTGATCTTTTGAATGCACTAAATCCAAGATCATTGATTTGGACAAGATCCCTTGTACATTTCTTGCAAACACACTCATGCTAATGATACAAATTAAAAGAACATGTATAGGTGCATACCTTTGTTGCCCAACTGTGATAGTAAACCTTAGAATGACTTTATTGGATGAGAGGTTTAGCTGCTAGAGGATTGGTAATCTTCATAATGTTCCTTTCGATAGATTTCTCTTGGGCACAACATACACTTTTTTCATGCTAGTTCTTTTGTCTTCATAATTGCCTTTTATTTTGACTTTTTGACTGGTCCACCTTAGATTTTGACTTGGTCAAATGTTGACTTTGACCAAAATTCCAAACTTGACATCTTGGCTTGCTGAGAGTACCAGGAGGTGTTCTAGGCTAGGGCGCACTAGGTTATCCAGGAATTAGGTCGAGCGCTTCACTTAAGGTGCCTTAACACGAGGGTTAGGGTTTCGTTGCTGCAGTAAAAACTTTGACTGCAACTGCAACTACAACTAAGCAAATCCTCCCAATCTACCTTTCAGTTGTTAGACTAACCGAAGATAGTGTGGGTCCATAACTTATTAGAATAATAGGTGTGCTTGTTTCACTGTAGACAATATAGAAATATTGTCACACAACCATAGGCACAAAGGCCACCCCTGAGCACCTTAACCTTGACAGAGAGAAAAATTCTGGAAGCAAACCCTAGAACCAATAGCCAACCAATGTAGCTTACCTCTCTCCAAGGCTATCATACCAAGAAGAAAGTCCAAAACATAACCAAGTAGAAATTTCAACCATAACCAAAGACCAAGTCACCACTGCAACAACTGAAACTCTCCTCCAGTCATGTGCACCACTTGTCCTTATGCAGTTGTGAGAGTGAGTGACTCCAAATGAGCTCTAGCTCCCTCTATTTATAATGCTCCAACTCACCTAACTGGGTCGACTTCTCTTCCTGGAGGCTAATAACTCAATATTAATTATTATCTTGAGTCGACTTGTCTTCTAGGGTTATTATCCAACGTTTTAGGGTTTCTCTTGCTTCCTAGAATATTCTAGTCTCGTCAAAGGTTACACATAGAGGTTAATACCTCCCGCAACTACCATAATATCAACAAAAGAATCCCTAGGGGACCCCTTCCTCCAAAGGAGGCATGACGGGCAAGCAAATTTTTTTGTTTTTTTTCTTTGTTTTGAATTTCGTAGAGAGCTTTCCGACAAACCTATTGTTACCTCATATGGGATCTGGATATCCCGAAAGACTAATGAGTTCCTTGAACACCAAACAAAGTAAATAAAAAAGAAAGGAAGAGAAAAATATTCTTTGTTTACCATATTCTCCTGCGACAATTTGAGCCAAACTTCTAGGTCCCTATTTGGGACATGGTTTTCTATTTTGAATTCCTTTCATAGACCTTGCCAAACCTGCTTCGTAAATGGACATAACATAAAGAGTTGTTGAACCGATTATGAATCAAACTTACGGAGAGGGAATCTATTGGGTATGTTTCATCCTCTCTCCAATCCATTGTCCCAGGTCGAGATCTTATTCTCCATAACCAACCATACAAGGATTTTTGCTTTAAGAGGCACATTTGATTTCCATGCAAAACTCCACCACCATTTTCTTCCACCCATGAACACTTTCTCTGCTTGTGTTAGGTATCCTAGCTTTGTTGTGTATGCTCTTTTCTTCTCAGTGCCCGTCCAATAATACATATCCTCTTCGTCCTCCCTTAGAGTGATGAAATTGGACTTGAGAAGATTTAAATATCCTTCCCATTCTTCTTCCTTTTATCCTCTGAGCTCCAAGAATTCACCTGACTTCCAAAAACCTCTTCTAATTCGATATGAGTCCCCAATTTCTACGTCATTTAGATAGAAGATACCACAATTGTGAAGATCTCCCTCCAGATCTTATGAAAGATTATATCCTTCTCCCGAGTTGACCTAAGGGTCCTCCCCTATCCTAATTTTCTTTCCATTCCCTACATTCCATACCAAATGAGTTCCAATAAGAAGAAATACCTCCACCATAGAATTCTAACCGATCGAGCTATTGAGCGTCGTTTTCCTTAGCATTTCGATCCACTCTAGGAAAGTTAGTCATGGGATGTATTTAGAGGCCATGACCCTCCCCCATGAAAGATCGTTGTGGATCAACCTCCACAAGTTTTATGTTGTCAAAGCTCTACTAAACCAGTAGATGTTTTTGATTCCCCATCCCCCCGATTCCTTTGGCATAGCCAACCTAAACCATTTTACTAGAGATATTCCCTTGTTTTCCTTGTTTCCCGACCACAAGAAATGAAAACATTTTTTCCAAATCTTTGTTAAAATGTATTTGGGAATTTTTGCAACTGTTGTCCAATACACTGAGATACTACTGAGTACTGATTTTAGTAGCATTAGTCTACCTCTTCTTGAAAGCCACCTATGCGCCTAGAAAAATATCTTTGATTGGATCGTCCTTACCATTCATGCCCAATCCTTGAACTGATAATCATTTGGCTTTAACACAAAGCCTGAATACTTTAACCTCTCATCAAAGACTTTCCTTTCAAACAACAAAATTCTTGCTAGTTTCTTTGAGGCTTCCTCCTGAATACCATATGCAAGCACTATGGACATAGACCCATTAATTTGCATACTTGTAGAAATACATAAAAGATCCAAAATTCCTTTTAAAGCTTGGAATTCTGATACAGTCCATGCACCAAAAAGAATAACATCATCAACAAATATTAAATCTGAAAGGATTTATGAGGTGTTCATTTTCAGTCCTTTAAAAAGACCATCTCTTTGGACCTTCTTGATCATTAGACTAAAACCATCGACGATGATTAAGAAAATAAAGGGGGATAGAGGGCATCCCTGATGAAGCCCTCTTGAAGCCCAAAAAAACCTAGAGGGAGACTCGTTTATGAGGACAACGAACGATGAGGATTCGATGCACCCCATGATCGAATCGACCGTCTTTAGATCCATCCCCATTTTGGTGAGATTTAACTTAACAAAGGTCCAAATCACCTTGTCGTACGCTTTTGAGAGGTCAAGTTTCATGGAAATAAAAGAATCTTTTGAGTCTTGATAGAGTGCAGGGCTTCTCGAGAAAGGGAAACTGGATCATGTATTTGTCTTTTAAATAATAATCCATACTACTCCTCAAAAATTACCTCACTGAAGATAGGTTTGAGACGATTAGCAATGATTTTCGCTATCATCTTGTATATCAGATTGGAACAAGCAATAGGACAAAAATATTCAGAAGAAACAAGAACCTACTTCTTAGGAATGAGAGCCAAGAAAGTAGTATTAAATACCCCCAGACTCACTCTAGGACTCGTGGACTACCTTAAACAAGTCTTGCTTGAGCAGATCGTAAAAACCAAGGTATGATTCGTGACACTAGGACTTTTGCATTTATGAAAGGAGGATAAAGTGTCTAAATTTTCCTTATTGAAGATCTCAGTAAGCAGGGACTCATTCAAATTGACTGAGAAAGATCGAGGAAAAACATTAACAACATTTAAGATTTCAGAGATGGGGCACCCCGCATGTTCCTTAAATAAGTTAAAAGGGAAGCTTTTACCTGCCTCTTCTATCTCTCCACTCGAGGTCACCTTTCACCCTTCCAGATCCTTAATCTCCCAAATATAATTTGTTATCCTTCGATAACTTTCAAATTTATGGAAGAACTTCACATTGTTGTCCCTTTGCCATTTTGATTCTTCCACTACCAACGACTACTCTTTTCTCCTCATTAAAGACTTGACTTCGATTTCTTCTCCCTTGGATAAATACCCTGCATCCCTTTCTATGAGAAGGAGGCCAAGCTTATCTTCCACTTCTCTAATAGACGTTGCATTTTTTAACCTATGGTCCTTGGCCCAGGATGGAGTTACTTTATTAATATTTCGATTTTTTTTTGTAAACTGTTGCATAAATGAATAACCCTCCTCCTCTACTAGAGGGCACCGTGTGTCCATTACCAATTTCTTGTAACCCTCCTCCTTTAGCCAGTTTTTGTTAAACTTTAGTGGGTGTGGCTTCCTATCTCTGGCTTTAAAAACTTCTAAAACAATGGGTAGATGATCGGATATCCATCCTATTTCCACTATGGACTTGAAACACCACGGTTTATCAAAGATTCCTTTGGATATCAAGAAATGGTCAAGTCGTTTGGCGACCAAATCCCTTCCTTTTATTCCATTGTTCCAAGTTTGAGATAATTTATTTGGCGCTAAATCAATTAGTTGGTGTTTTTCCATCCAATGGGTGAAATAATTTTCCTACGGATCTTGACGCAGGATTTTGCCCAAAACCTCTTTCAAAGATGTTGTGAAATTACGATCCCCCCCCCAGAGAATGATGTCTTATGAATTTAATTAACCTGACTCGCTAAGCCCCTCCCAAAATTGACATCGATTTGAATAGGGGCCATACACATTAATTACTTTAAAGGAACAATTTAGCTTGCTACAAAAAACCTGAACCATTGTATGTGAAGGAAGGGATAACATGAAAGTCACTTTTATGTGAGGACTCTAAGGTGTTAATAAACCTCTGGAGAGACCTTTTGCGTCGACAGAGAAAAAAATCCATCCTTTTAACCAATTGCTAAAGAAAACCATTGCTTTAGAACCACAACACATTGTTTCATGGATCATAATGAGGTTCATGTTGCACAATTAAACCAGTTGCTCAATGGCTTGCAATTTTAGAGCACCCCCACTCCTCTAGAATTGAAAAAGGCCACAATCATTTGAGGGAGGTTTCTTGGGATTTTCTCGCTCTAAGGGCCCATACAATGGTTTGATGTTTCCCACTTCCGATCTCCTTTACTGCTTACTTATGAGCCAACGATATATATGACTTCTGCCCAAGATGACCCCCCACTCCTTTATCCATAGTCAGACCCCCTAAGGACCTCCTCTCCGAGCCCCTTGCTAACCTTAGACTGAAGCAAATAGTCTGATTTAAATGAGGACTTTAAGCTAGGCTTAGGATAGGACAACACCAACTTAGCAGGAGAGTTATAAGCCTCTCTCAGTGGCTCCAAAAATTCCTCCTTGGGAATGATGGGTTGAACTGGCTCTACCACCTTGGGATCTCCTTTGGAAAAAGGGATGCCAATCTAAGGATTGGGGATAAAATTAGGCGAGGCTGACTTAGGAGGAGTGACGAGGGGACAACGACTTTGTACTTTAAAAATTTCCATCGAACCTTCTAAAGGAAGCAACATAATTTTTTCATCAGAATGATAAATCTTACCGAAAATTCCATTTGACAATGAATTTGAATCGTTGACACTTGAAGAAGCGACCCTTGCATGCTTTGAGCGACTTTGCACCTTTCCTCCCGCTTTTTCCACCTTTTTCGACTTTGAATCAACAATTGCTTGTTTCTGCTTCGACACTTTGGAAAATGGAGGAAAGTGTGAAGGGGGACGCCTGCATTGAACTTGTAGGTGCCCAACTTCATGGCATCCAAAACAACAAAATGGGACATGCCGATAGTCAAATCGTGATGGCAGGAAAAACCACCCCATACTAACTCTATCTTGTCATGCATCCCTTCCCTTAGGTCTGCCTCAATTTGGAGCCATGCCCACCTACGACTAGGCTTCGATTCCCAATCTGGTTCTAAGTTGACGAATGTCTAGATTCTATTACCAATTGCCATGAATATATCCTCTTGCCAAAAAATAATGGGCAAATTGGGCAGAATTGCCTAGACCTTTGAGGGTGACTGAACATCTCGCGTCGGGTCGAAGGATATCGACCAATCTTTTAAGACTAGACTCGATGGTCCCCATCCCAACATCTTGCTAAAGACTTCCATAAGATCTTTGTGATTTTGGAAGATGAAACAAATCCACTCTCTTACGAGCGTGTAATAAACCAGACAATATCCCAATAAACTCCGCCATTTATTCTCCAACCAAGACTTCACGGTCGCCAGAGTGACATAATTGCCACAGAAACGACCTGTCGTCGTCCTCCCCTCCAGGCTCAGAATATATCCTATCCCCACATCATCGTCGAACTCCATCCTTCTCTTCTCCTTATGCACCCTCCAACACCTCCCCCTTCTTGCAAGCACACAACTAGGTTTTTTCATCCCTGAAGGTGGCGATGCCTTTGCACCAACGATCATTCCCTTCGACAACGATAGGGATGCATGCGAGTGAGACACGATTGAAAATTAATTGGAGTCCGCTTGCCCCTTATCCCCCACGAAATCGTGTGGACCTGAGTTTGAGGTCAGTGTTATCGGACAAATTGGTAACTACGGACACAAACAGATCTCCCTAGTTTCACCCTAAAACTAGAACAAAACAAGACAAAATATAAAACTTTCCCTAAGTTTTAATTGTCAAGCATACTAACTAACAAGAGATGAATAACATACCTTTTAAATGTCGCTTGTCCTCGCTAGTGTCATCCTTGCTCCGTTTCAAGGCTTACAGGATGTTGAAATTGTAAAAAGACATAAGCCAACGAAGTGAAAGAAACAATGCATACTTAACAAAACCTATGTATGTGATCAAGGAGTCATACAATAAAATAAGAACAATTTTATGGGAAATAAATATATTACTGTATTAGAAATATGAAAAGAAGAATACAATTGATGCCTTGATGTTGTAGGGTCCCTTCCAACAGTTCCTTGATTCCCACACACTTCTGCTCCATGGATTTTAAGATTGTAGATCTGACAGCTACTTATGATCTCAGCTTGACAAAGTGAAGCTCAAAGCCAACATAGTCCCAAACACTCAATATGAATTAGCTATAGTTGAAGTTAATCCAAACTCTATTCCAGAAGCTCACCGAAAAAAACTAACCTTCCCATGAGAACTCCCCTCCTTTTATAAGATGAAAAGGATAGGGTGAGGAGGTTAGGATGATCCCATGAGATCAGGGATGCGACTCAGATCCAAACCGATTGGAGGCCACCTCACCCTCAAATCTTCTATTCTAAAAGCGTCAAGAAGCTTATCTTTTTCTTTGTACGAGCGATCGTCGCACCCTTAACACTAAGCAAACTGCGACAATGTCGCAAGCCACTGTGGTGCAACCTGCGTCTATCCTAGATCGTCGCACCCTTAACACTGAGCAAGGTGCAACGATCCTTCTTTACAAGGTTTTTTACAAAGGAAAAGATAATTTCATCTCTCTGGGAAAGTTCATCTTCATTCTTCTTTAGGGATTAAGGCAATTGATGCTTCTAAAGACAGAGGATAGGTGTACATCATTAACAGTCATAGGGGTGACAAAAATAATGTGTAACAATAAGCCCCCAAAAGTATGAAGTTAGAACATAGTAATAACTGAAATACTTTGTCGAGTGTGTGTTGATAACAAGGAACACGTCGGTCGGAAACATGCAACAAACAAGGAAACAAAGTACAATAATATATCATCACTGAGGTAGGCATTCCCATACTCATAATACAAATGACTCAAAGCATAGATGCCGACATGAAAAGATCCATGTCAAGTAAGACAGGTCATGGCCACCAAACATACATTGTGGATCCATGCCAATATGACTCAAATCATAACATAGCCACCAAAAATACACTGTGGATCTATGTGTTAAAGACTCAAATTTGAACATAACCACGAGACATACACTGTGGATCTATGCAACAGTACAATATGAATATACTCCAACGCAACCTGAATCTATCAAAAAAGATCCAGGGTCTTCATCTCCACCACTCTATAGTATGAATCTAACCATGCGAATACATGTGTTGAAGTTGAACATGGTAGAAACCACTTGATTACCAATCATTAGTGAATATCGTTAACAAGTGCGAGGGAAATCACCATTAATGTCAATGACTCCCAAGGTACACTAGTACAATCCAACGGGTGTGAATTTATGAGCTGAAGTCGAACACTCGGCGAAATCTCCCGATCAAGGGTCAATAATGAAAACCCACAGTAGAAAGTGAGGAAACATGCCATTGAGGCATGCAAGTTCAAAGGTACCAATTAGTTTCTAAGTCTAATTCCTGGATAATTAGTTGGAGTCGACACGAAAAGACTTGTCACATGAGGGCCTTCCCATGTTAATGACACAAAACGAGTAAAAATATTTGAAGTAGATCAGAGTAACAAGTGATTCAAGACTTACTAAGGGATGGCCGACACAATAGAAGGCTTAAGGTCTGCAGAAATGGCCGACGCAATAGAAGGCTTTCTAGGTTGAACTTCTCTTTGAACATATTGACGACACGACAAATGTCTTGGCAACACTGACTCAAAAAAAGAGGATCACATACCAAATTGTAATCTTGTAAATGAATATGATCAAGAGACAAACATATTTTCCAACCCAGACATAAAGTGAGTGAAAGGGTGTCATGTTCAAAAGCGGCTCTTCCATAGAATACAGGTTTAGATACATTTCTTTCCCAAATTTCCCCCCACCATTTTTGGCGAGTACCTCTTAATTTTTACAGAAGGTTGAGGAGGATAACATATGCTTGAACTGTAAGCTCATAATTCATATGAGTCCCCCATAGTATATTTAACGAACATTAGGAAGGAGTGGTTCGGTCCCATATGGGCCTTTCAATGTTTGTTTTACGAGTCCAAAGAAATCAAACTCAGTGGTATTTTCATGTTTATGGAATCTAAAAAGAACTTAAAGAGGGCTCCATAACTTCTTCTAATCATGCTTGATTAGAGTATTCCTTTTTCGTAAAGTAGTCTGATGAGATCGAAAAAGAGATAAACTACCACTCAACAGACATTTTCTTCAAATTCTTTAACGAGCGTGAAAAGAACAATATTGCTCGACAATCTTTTCATGTTTAGAGATTCTGAAAAGAGCTTAAAGGGAACTCCAGGGGGTTCCTTTTTCGTAGAACCTTTACGAGTCCAAAAAAGTGATAAAATTTTACTCGGTTACATTCTCATTAATTTATGAGTATGAAAAAGAACAAAGACTAAGTTGAGGATTGTTTTCCTTTTTACGCAAGCTTAAAACAAAACAAAACTATGCTTGGGATAGATTTTATTTTTACACAAGCTTAAAACTAAACAAAACTATGCTTGGACTTGGTTTCATTTTTACACGAGCTTGAACCAGAGGAAACTATGCTTGAGGTAGGTGGTTTCATTTTTACACAAGCTTGAATCAGAGAAAACTATGCTTGAAGTAAGTGGTTTCATTTTTACACAAGCTTGAAACAAAGTAAAAACTATGCTTGTGACTTCCCAACGCATTATCCAAGGATGGTTGGTACTTTTCCCCCAGCTTAAGAAGCTAGTGACTTAACTTCAGCATGAAGTCCAGAGGCTATAAGCATTGCCCCCCAAGCTTCGTTTCGTCCAACGACACAGGGGGATGAAATGAAGCTTCAAATACTCTATGTAACAAAGTACTTGACTCAATCAAAGAGGGGGGGAATCTATTTCATTTTTTAATGAGCTTGACACAAAAACATGAACTATGCTTGAGACGAGATGCTTTATTTTTTAACGAGATTGACACAGGAGAAGAACTATGCTCGTAACCTTTGTTTCATTTTTTAACGAGGTTGTCATAGAGACACAAAAACTATCCTTGTAAGCTCTGTTTCATTTTCTAACGAGGTTGCCACAGAGACAGAAAACTATCCTCGTAAGCTCTGTTTCATTGTTTAGCGAGGTTTCCACAGAGACGCAAAACTATCCTCGTAGCTGGTTTCATTTTTTAACGAGCTTGAAATCAGAAAACCATGCTCAAAGTTGGTTTCATTTTTTAATGAGCTTGAAATCAGAAAACCATGCTCAAAGGTGGTTTCATTTATTAATGGGCTTGTGTTGGCATAAAGGCAAACTTGAGGTTCACTCCAAGAGCCCACCAACAAGCCCTAGCTACTGGCCCTTTCGGTAGCACCTGCGAGGCAGATGCAATCTCACCCGAAGCAGCTTAAGAGGGGGGTTGCAGGACAAGGATGTCTACAACCAGGGGAATATCAAGTGGATCTATCACAACAACAATACATCATTCATATTCCACTTATCAACTAGGTCTATCCTGCACAACTATAGATCTGATCTAACATAAGACTGCAAATAACAATATAACAATGACAGAGATCCAAGCATCAATCACACATACGACACAAAATATACGTGGTTCACCCTCTCTCTAAGGCTACGTCCAGAGAACTGTGCTTGTGATTTATTAAAGCAAAGCATACAGTTCTTATCTGCGCTCTCGGCTAGAAGATCTTCTTTCTTCTCTCTCTTTCTCTCCCCTTCCCACGCACCCAACTGCAGGACTTGACCTTCACACACAGTTGAAGATCTCACAATACAATCCTCTCCCTTCACAACAAAGCTATAACAACAATATCATACCAATACTCAATGACCAACAACCCCACCCAGGTCCTCTTGACCTTTATTTATACATTACAATCCCTCATCGACAGCCTTAGGTCGAAACCTAGGTGCCAAAACCCTAGATACCAAAACCCTAGGTGTCTAAAACCCTAGGTCAACCTGACCATCTTTTTGCGGGCTTCGCCAGCCTGTCTTTCCTTCTTCATCGCGCGGTGGTCCAAATCATCCAATGATGGCTTTCTCTGCTTGATGAGTTGTCCATGATCCTTCTTTCTTGTTGATCTGTCATCCCTGATCTCCTCATCCAATGGCTTGTTTTTCCACACTTCGCTCCATCTTTCCTTCTCTTTTGCTCACTTCGACTCAGTGACAGTTACTATGTCTCCTACGAAGCTCGCTTTTTACCTTTCCTTCCTTGTTCTTCGCTTCCTTCCATAACCAAGGGCCAACAGGCCCCCAACACTCACCTATGACTTGTCCCAAGGCACTTTAGATCTGATCCTCTTATTTTACTTCGAATTTGGACTGCGCAGCGCAACCCTTGCTTTCTTCTTTATGCCTCATTTCCATCCTTGTGCAGACTGTCTTTTCTGTGTCTGGTACCCAGTTTCAACTGCACCTGGTACCTGGACCCTTTTCCTCATGCTTTTACTGAGAGCTGCGAGGCAGTTGGTTATCATAGTACAACTTCAGCCAACTCCCATTCACCAACCCTTCCTTCCAGTCTCCCTTCAATGTCTTCAGCTGCGCATCTCCTCCTTCTGTAACATAGGCAATCTCATATGGTCTGAGCCAATGCATTTTGAACTTCCCAGGGTGTTTGATAAACTTACTGTCGTACACCAGTACTAAATCACCTTGCTTGAATGTCTTCTTCTTGATGTGCCTGTCATGATAGGCCTTTTCTCATTCCTTCTAAACTTGCTGATGGAATCCTGCAATGAATTTGTCTTCTTCCAGTTCAACCAATTGTGCAAGCCTCTCGCGAACAACGTCGGTATCATCCATGTCTGTAAATGTAGCAATTCTTAGGCTTAGTACTAAGTATTCCATCGGGACAACAACTTTGAGACCATAAACCAACTTGAAGGGGGTCTGCATTGTTAATTTCTTGCAAGTGGTTCTATAGGCCCAGAGTACTGTTGGTACTCTTAAATCCCAGTCATCCCTATTAACGCTGTAAATTTTTCTCAATGTTGTCTCCAAGATCTTGTTGAATGCTTCAACCGTTCCATTTGCTTGTGGATGGTAAGGTGTACTCTTTTGATGGTGGACTGCAAATTCTTCAGTCAGGGATTCAACTGTCTTATTGATGAAGTTTGTACCTTGATCACTCATAAGAATCTTAGGGCATCCAAACCTGGTTATTATGTCATCGAATATAAAACGTCCAGTTGTAGTTGCTCTACAATCCTTGACTGCTCTGACCTCGGCCCATCTGGTTAAGTATTCTGTCGCAGTAATAATGTACCTTTCTCCTGTGCGCTTTCCTGGTGGGTTTATAGGTCCCACGAAGTCAATGGCCCACTTTTCAAATGCTTGTAGGGTCATCTGCGGTGCTAATGGCATTTCATCTCTTCGAAATGGTTTTTGAATTCGTTGGCATACATCACATGCTCTGACATACTCTTTAGTATCTATGTGTAACGTAGGCCACCAAAGGCAAACTCGCAGAACCTTCTGCGTAGTTGCTTTCCCTGCATAATGTCCTCTTGCGATGCCTTCATGAGCTTCTGCGAGGATCAGTGGTCACTCTGTCTCCATAACACACCTCCTTAATATTTCATCCGGTCCCATTTTGTACAACTATCCAGCTATAAGTGAAAAGTCTGCAGCATGCACCACTAGTTGTTTCTTTTGAGGAATTGTATACGCACTTGGAGCCATTTCTGTTGACAGGAACTGGACTATGTCTACGAAGTGGTCATTAATCTTTCTAATGGCGAGCAATTGTGCATCCGATAATGTATCCTCCAAACTGGTGGGTTCTTCACCATGTTCCAACCTTGATAAGTGGTCTGGGCCCTTGTTCATTCTTCCTGGCTTAACTATGATCTCAAAATCATATTCTTGAAACAACAAAAGCCATCTACATATTCGCCCCCCCAACACTGGCTTGTTGACTAGGTACTTTAGTGCAGAGTGATCAGTAAACATTTTAAGTGTCCTCCCAACAAGTAGTGGCATAATTTTTGCAGTGCATACACCATGGCTAGTCCCTCTCTCTCTGTAGTGGTGTAATTAAATTCAGCTGTGGATAGCTTCCTGCTGGCAAATGCTAATGGATTATCAATGTCCCCTTCTCCAAGTTGTGCCAGTACTGCTCCTAATGCAATAGAAGATGCATCGACATGCACATGGAATTCTTTGCTCCCATCTGGAAAAACCAGAATGGGCGCTGTAACCATCTTCTGTTTCAGTGTGTCGAAGCTCTGTTGACATTCATCTGTCCACTCATACTGGCAGTCCTTCTTCAACAGCTTCTCCATTGGTGTTGTAATTTGGGCATATCCTTTGATAAATTTCCTGTAATATCCAGTATGGTCTAGTGCAGTGCGCAACTGTTTGACTGAAGTAGGAGGTGGCAAATCAACTATAATTGCAATTTTAGATGGGTCTACCAACAATCCCTGCTTGCATACAATATGACGTGATAACACTCCAAATGGTGAGAAGAAGATGCATTTCTTCATATTCAAAGCAATTTGACACTACCTGCATTTGTCCAACATTAGCCTTAGACATTCAATATGATTTTTCAACAAACTAAAAACATTCCAGTCATCAAAGTATGCTTCTAAAAATTTATGCAAAAATTCTTTGAACGCTTCGACCACCACCCTGGAAAAGATGGCTGGGGAATTCTTCAATCCAAATGGCATTACTGTATATTGGTAGGATCCCCACTCTGTGGCAAACGTAGTCTCATGATGGTCCTCCTTGGCAATGTGGATCTGATGGTATCCCAAAAAGCCATCTGTAAAAGAATATACTTCCTGGCCTCCCATGTTATCCAACACTTCGTCTGTGAATGGTGTAGGAAAAGGGTCATGCAGACATGCATCATTCAACTTTCTAAGGTCCACACAGATCCTGATTTCTCCTATCTTCTTGTCTTGTACCACCATAGGGATGATCCAGTCCGACTCTTCGACAGGTTCAATAATCCCTACTTCCAACATTCTGTCGAGTTCGATCTTCACTTTTTCCTTGTATTTCGGGTTCAGTCTGTAAGGTCTTTGCTTGAATGGCTTCGCATCTAGTTTCAAAGGTATTCTCATCTCACCCATAGGCCCTTTGATTCCCTTCATATCAGTGAACTTGGTCGGGAACAAGTCCTAATATTCGTGCAATAACTCTGTAATCTTGTCAATGGTAGCAACATCCCAATAATCTCCGACATTGGCAAGATTTAGTGTCTCCTCTATCCCAATATTGATTTTCTTTATTTTCATCGGTTGTCCTATGAATGGCAGCTCAACTCCTGGTCCTTCCACATTTATGTGGCCTTCTGTCTCAGCGATGTTTACCTTCCTCGGATCATCATCTTCATCATCATTAATGTTGTAACATCCTTGCAATATCTGGAATGGTGCGGTCCATTCATCCTCTTCTTGCTCCAAAGGGAGGCCATATGCCTCCTTAAATACTTTATGTCTCACAATATGTAATGCTTGGTCTACTGAAGGAAATTCACTTTCAAACAAAAAGGTGGTTACAAAATTATGGATCATACTGTCCCAATCTGAAGTGACGAGGCGTAGCTCCGCTTGAAGGTACCAGTTGATGGGGATCATGTCCAACGTGTTAATGAATCTGTGCACCCATTGTTCTCCAGGAATGTCACTCTAGGCCTCTTCGCAGCTTCACACATGGTCCTTTGGGCAACTTCGACCTGTGTACCTCACTTCGCAGCTTCCTACTTGTGCTGAGAACCGCGCTGTCATCAAAGTTCGACATTGTGTCCAGTCTTTGATGTTTCCTTTGCGTGTCCCCCACCATCTTGTTGGTGTGGCTTGCATGGCCTCATCCATTGCCAACAGCCTTTGTTGTGTTGATACACTTGTCTCAAACTCTGATAAGAAGTTTTCTAAAGGGTTCAGCCCATCAAATGTGGGTAGGTTACTCACTGTTGTGTCGATCAAGCGAACCTCTCTGGTTAGTCTAACACATCTTCTTGTAGAGACTTCACACATTTGGTTTTGCCAGTTTTCCAGTTCTTCTTCTGAGTCTGATGAACATGTGTTGTCGCTTCGCCAGCTCAGATTCCCATCGGTTGTAGGATTGATATAATCCTGCTGTTTGGTTGTTAGTTTGTAGATGTTTTCCAGTTCGTACGCGTGATCTTATTCTCTGACAGGCTCTGTGTATCAAGAACCCTCATCTGGATCTAAAGGTGCAATGACCCTAAGGCCATCTCTTTCAAATTTCATATGCCTCTTCTTTAAATCAATAACAGTAGAATTGTCGAAGGCCCAAGAATTTCCTAATAATGCAGGATAAGGGCAGTTGTCATCAACAATTTCAATTACTTCAAAATCTGCAAAGGTTCTAACTCCATCGATGTCCATAGGGACATGCTCCAATCATTCAAATGAGCTGATAGCTTGTTGATTAGCCATTCTAAGCCTGATAGGGGAATAGATCAACTTCGGTTTTCCCATCAGTGCCTAGGTTTGCTTCGTCATGACATTGACCTCTGACCCTAAGTCGAGGACCACATAGTCTATATCATATTCTCCTATTTGAGCATTCATGTGTAATTCTTTATTTGTCCTTCTCTTTTTCCCAATTTGGTGCACTGCCCTATTCAGTAAGGAATCTCTCTTTCCTAGCTCATACTACTTGATTAAATCTTGTAATTCTTGTACAATGCTTTTATCTTGAATCAACTTAACACAAGTGCACAAAAATTCCATGAGTTTGTGCACCTCTTTTCCTTCTGTTGGCGACGCAGACTGATCAAACGCCTGAGGCATGCCATAATCTTTGATTTTTGTTTTTTTCTTTGATGAAGACCCTTGATCTTCTTTGAACTCTTTTCTTGCCTCCTCAAATATCTATCTTTCTTTCTTAGAATCGAACGTTGGGGTCTTCATTGTAGTTTTCCTGACTCCGTGGTTGTCTGCGGTATTTCCTTGGGCTACTCTGTCTTCTCCTATAGAAGTGCCTCCTCGAGTGATAACAATGACTCTAGGGTCTGATTCGCGAGGTTCAACATATATCAGTTGCACTTGTGGGTTTTGTTGAGGTCCTCATCTTTCCTGAAGCTTAGCTGCAACAAAGGGCAGTCCTCGATGACATGCTCAAAGGAATTGCAATAACTGGAGGTTCTGTAAGGGTTCTTCCAGTCCCTTGCTAAATGTCCTGGCTGCGTGCAGTTGTAACAGATTATTTGTCCTCGGCCTCGACCCATACCTCGTCCTCATCCTCGTCCTCTATATCCACCGCGAGGATTGAAACTTCCTCTTCCTGGAGAATTATATTGTGCATTGTTTCCTTCTTGGTGTACTTCGCCTTGGATCTTGTATATATCTCTTGATCTTTCATGCATCAGGTCAAAAGCCCTACAATCTCTATCATCGTGCCCTACGGACTTACATAATGTGCAGTACAAGTTTGTGGGTGTCTGAACGTACTTCTGCATATAGTAGCACTCACTAGGGCGATGTCGGTTTCTGCATACTTCGCACCTGGGCAGGTTAACTTGCTTCAAGGGGCTCAACGCTCCTGAGGCCAAATATTCATGAAACAGGGGACAATGTTCTTTATCATGACCATTGGATCTGCATCTTACACACCAGATATCTTCTCTTTTGTCCTTCCCCTTATCCTTCTTCATATCCTTAACCTGTAGAGACAAACTAGTCAGCTGGCTCAAGATCTGGCTCATGCCCAAGCTAGATTCTCCCATAGGTGTTGATTCAAGCTTCATGGCGATCTCCAAAGATTATGCCTGCGATGCAATCTTCTGCTGCATCAGGGGAACTTTGATGTGTGGTAAAAGAGCAGCGATGAACCATTCTTTGTTCTGCTCATCTGGGATCTGAAAAGTCAATCGACTTGTTAGGGTCTTGAATCTCTTATCGAACTCACAAACAGGTTCGACTACCTTATGTTTGATCTCCTCCAGCTCAGTAATACACCGTGACTCCGACTTAGGTTTTTTAAACTCTGCAACCAATGCATTCTTGATCTCATTTGTGGCTTAGGCTGCGTAAGTCCTTGGACAAGCTTCATGTACTAGCTGAGCGCGCGATCCCTCAACGTAGTGCTAAACTGGTTTCTTTTAACAGCTTCATCGGTAATATTTTTAATGTTCCATACGGCCTTGCACAAGAATCAGTGTTGATCAGGATCTTCGTATCCATCTCCTTTAAAGATAGGGAGCCTCATCTCATCTGCCATAGAGTTGCCTAGGTTTCCTGTCTGAGTAAATGTTGAACTATTAGTAATAGTAGTTTGCGGACTCTGGTGATTCAGAATATTCTGATTACTTAGCGTTTCTGAAATAACAGAAGGATTGATATTACTTACTTCAGTGGTCTGCACAGTTCCTGATGTCTCTGGCTCGTTGTGGCAAAGTTCTTCAGCTTCCTCTTCCTCTGCTCTGGTGGGTTCTGAATGTTCTTCGTCTGTCAGATCTGCCTCTTCTCCACTGTAGAAACCCTCGTCTCTATAGTTTTTCTTGAACATGTTCTCAAGGTGAACCCCTCGAAATACTTTCCCACTTGTTGTTGGGAAAAATACCCTACGGACTAGCAAACTAGGGTCAGACTTGCATGCAGATTTTGACCGTAAAGAAATTACTTTTTAACCTACCACCCAAAACTTAAACCCCTCTTTCACAATACATGCCTGGAAAGGAACTACTAACCTTTTTACCGATGTTTGGTGTAGATCCTTCGTTGCGCTTTTCCCGCTTGCTTGCTCTGCTCCTTCCAAAGATAATCCTGCAATCAAGACAAACCACTACGCATGCATGCTACTTTTCTACTTGAGAGTTAGAAATTAAGCACAAATCAAACAAATCATAGATAACTCATGCATTGGGATGGGAAAAGTATTCTTTTATTATTTTCAAAATGAATCAACTTACAATCAAAGTCGGGACCGACCACCGCTCCTTGATCCTGATCCTGGGCTCCTCCTCTTCTTTTGTCCTCCAACTGCTTTGCGTTAA
>ML801982.1:72740-84626 GCA_009831015.1 Picea engelmannii
CTTTTATTATTTTCAAAATGAATCAACTTACAATCAAAGTCGAGATCGACCACCGCTCCTTGATCCTGATCCTGGGCTCCTCCTCTTCTTTTGTCCTCCAACTGCTTTGCGTGAATTCTCCTTAGGCTTGAGGAAAGGCTAAAGGGTTGGGACAATGGATTCGGCAAATGGGCAGAGTTTCTTCGCTATAATTTTCCTCCTCCAAATGGTACCCCTACTCCTTCTTTTATAGGCTAGAAGGAGCTAGGGTTTTGGACGAACTCTCGGCCATGCATGGCCGGGAGTTTCAGTTAACTGACCCATAGCTTTTTGTCCCGTCGGCAACTTTCCTATTTTTGTGTTTTTTTAGGTAAACGCGGGTTGTAATAGGCCTGCCAGCGTTCACAGGTGTGCAGTAGTGGGTTAGGGCGCATGGGCCTTGACCCAAGAGGATTTTCAAAGAGGTTTTTCAGCAGATGTTTTGGCAATGAAGGGATATGAGTTGGCCTGATGCCAGGTAAGCATGTGTGGTGCAATTTAGGGTTATAACACCACTGCGCGTATGTTCGGCTTTTGTGTCGTTGTCGCTATCTGAATTCTTGAACATTAGCCTTTTCAGATCCAACCAATCTACTGTATCTTTCAGACGTTCTTTTCATGCAACAACATCTTGATTCTTAGCTTCAAAAATTGTAAAAATTTTCCTCTGGGTCCTTTGAAGAAGTATCTCTCGGCCTGGCTATATGATTATGTTCTGTCAACAACAAATTCGGTGATATACCCTCCAGGTACTATCGAACTAGTGATCTACAGCCCTTGATACAGCGTTGTCGACTCTCTTAACCTTCTTAATCAACTCCGACGTCCAGACCACGTGAGGTCTAGATTTGATCTTGAACTGGGTATCAGCTAACCTAGCTAACCACTCGTATAGATCTTGATTGATTCCTCCAAAGAAGATCTTGTGAATATCGGTGAAGATGTGTCTCTGCAGCCAACCTTCAATACTTAGCTTAGGGTTCTTGTTTTGGGCTTCAACGAAGTCCCTCTCTTGATCCTCTATCCACTTCTGAATCTCTGTCTTCGATGGGAACCACCTTGACATTCCCTTACATAGATTCCTATCCCAACAACGAAACCATTTGTTGGCACAGGGGACAGACCCGAGGTTCGCTCCAAGAGGGCACCAACAATTCCTAGCTACTAGCCCTTTCGGTAGCACCTGTGAAGCAGATGCAGTCTCACTTGAAGCAACTTAAGAGGGGGGTTGCAGGACAGGGATGTCTACAATCAGGGGAATATCAAGTGGATCTATCACAACAAAAATACAACATTCATATTTCACTTATCAGCCAGGTCTATCCTGCACAGCTATAGATCTGATCTAACATAAGACTGTAAATAACAATATAACAATGACATAGATCCAAGCATCAATCACACATACGACACAAAATATACGTGGTTCACCCTCTCTCTAGGGCTACGTCCACAGAACTGTGCTTATGATTTATTAAGGCAAAGCATACAGTTTTTATCTGCGCTCTCGGCTAGCAGATCTTCTTTCTTCTCTCTCTTTCTCTCCCCTTCCTGCGCACCCAACTGCAGGACTTGACCTTCGCACACAACTGAAGATCTCACAATACAATCCTCTCCCTTCACAACAGAGCTATAACAACAATATCATACCAATACTCAATGACCAACAATCCCACCAAGGTCCTCTTGACCTTTATTTATACATTACAATCCCTCACCGACAACCTTAGGTCGAAACCTAGGTGCCAAAACCCTAGATACCAAAACCCTAGGTGTCTAAAACCCTAGGTCAACTTGACCCGCTTTTTCCGAGCTTCGCCAGCTTGTCTTTCCTTCTTCATCGCACGGTGCTCCAAAGCATCCAATGATGGATTTCTCTACTTGCTGAGTTGTCCACGATCCTTCTTTCTTGTTGATCTGTCATCCCTGATCTCCTCGTCCAACAACTTGTTTTTCCGCACTTTGCTCCATCTTTCCTGCTCTTTTGCTCACTTCGACTCAGTGACAATTACTGTGTCTCCCGTGAAGCTCGCTTTTTATCTTTCCTTCCTTGTTCTTTGCTTCCTTCCATAACCAAGGGCCAACAACTTGAAATCAGAAAACCATGCTTAACTCCCTCCTCTTGATCATGGCTTCCAAGAGGACAATGCTCTGGAAGGACACCATGTCAAGGGACAAAACTCGGTCACGGCTTTCAAGAGATCTTCACTGGATAGAAGAACAACACTTTGGAAGGAACACATGTCGAAGGCCACGACAGGGGTAAGGAGATCAGGCTCTGAAAGCCCTATCGAAGAGATCCCCATGTCAACTACCGGATCCAAGTCATAAGAGACTGAGCTTACAGTGAGAGGCTCATTTTCATCGGCTGTTGGAGGCATGGGAGACAACGCCACATAATTGACTTGTGGCGGGGGTGATACCGTCTGCATATAAAAACCGTTTAGGGAGGCCATTGAGTTGATGGTCAAGTCAGAGCCAATGAATGAAAGTTGATCAATAGTCACAATTCTTCGATTGTGAGGGAAAGATATCACACGAAAAAGAGTGGACATGATAGCTTTCATGGCATAGACATAATCTCTCCCAATGAGTAAATCGAAATCCAAGGGGTCTTGGACTACCATAATATCAATAAAGACTATTTTCCCTCCCAAAGTTACGGGAAACTGAGGAAGGAATCCTAAAGGGTGACTGCTTCTTCTGTTAAAAGATAACATGTTCTAGGTAACCGACACAAGTTGAGGACAACCCAAAGCTTGCCAAGCAATAGAGGACAAAATACTAACGGACTCACCTTCATCTATCAACGTTTAAGGAATTTCCTGAACACAAACCTATACTGTAATCTTGAAAGGAATGTGAGAGGGAAGACGAGGTCCAGTTAGTGCACTCCAATAAAAAAGGATGGCCTCATTACTTGGAGGGAGTTCCATAGGAGAAGGAAGAATCCCCCCTAACATGGTAGATTCTATATCAATGAGAAAAACGTGGGCAGTATCGATTTTACTCTCTAGTGGGAGAGTAGGATCGAGCGATGATGGGGTTAGATCGACCACTTGGGTTTCATTCTCCAAGGGGAGAATGGGGCCAACAGATGGAAACAGATGAACCGCTTGGGTTTCATTCTCTAATAGGAGAGTGGGATCGACTGAGGATGGGATTGAATTGACCAGTTTGTTAACCGGTTCAACTAAGGACGTGACCAGATTGACTACCCGATCAACCAAACTGACCGATGAAGGGACCAGATTGATCATTCCATAAACTACAGGTGGGCTGAGAGTAAGCCTGCAGTAAGCAGCCAGAAGTTGAGGCTGGAAAATAATCATGTCTTCTAGTAATTTCGAGGCTTCATCCATACGAGGGCAAAGGTGAGTTTAATGACTCCCTCCGCATAACCTACACGGGAACTTGACTCTACTTTTCTTCTTCCCAACGGTATCTTGACTAGTTGACGGGAGGTCATCAACATGTTGTTCAGAGGCTGATGACATGGGCTGGTGAGGGCGTGTAGACCATGCTTCTATATCCTTGGATAGACTAGGGAAATCCTTAAGAAGATGGATACACTTACAAAGCCTATAATGGTAGTTGGACTTACGGGTTGTTTGGGTGATCTTGGCATCATCAACACTCCCAACACGATTATCAGTAACTGGTTGTTTTCCAACATGTCTGGAAGTGGTTGGAAGTTTGGACCCTTACTTATTTTTCTTCTTCTTAATCTTCCTTTTCTTCTTCTTTTTATCCACCAGGTTATTAGCTTCAGAGCTTTCACTCGGTGAAGAAGATGAAACGAAAGAAGACCTTGTAAGTGAAGAAGGTGAAGAATATCTTACTGGTGAAGAAGGTGAAGGATCAACATGAGGTTGATGTTCTCAGGGGGAAGTGCTTACAACCGAAGCACTTGTTGCATTCGAGATTATTGAAGTGGAAAACAACCATATTGGTAACCCAATTGTGAGACCTGGAAGGCTCAAAGTAGCGATGTAAGGAGGACCGACGTTTCTGTAAGAAGGAAAAATAAAAGGTTCCCCCGGAGCAGGGGTTGGTTCATTGGTCGTTCCAGAAATTGACGCCATTAAACACAGATCCAACCTAGAGCCTGCTAGGGAAAACAAACAACACACGCTAAAAATCTAGGAAGCAAGCAAACAAACAAAACCTTCTCACAATGAGCGCACTAGTTGGTGATGAAATCCAACGTCATGGGAACAATGTAAGAAGGGGCTGAGATAGAGCGGGTGGAAAAGTTACGTTGACGACTTGCTTAACAGACTTACGTCTTAGTGCAAGCTTCCACACAATAAACATGGATTTACCCTCCAAGGAGCCCGAGTGAGTTTGGCCAACGTCGATTCCAGGTACAACAAAAACTTTCCCCTTCACTGTCACCTCGTGTATAAACCCTAAAGATAAAGGCCACTGAGGTTACCAAATACAACAATGATGCCCGGGGAAACAATCGACAGTTTGATATACGCGCAAGGGCAGGGTAACTGAGCCTGAAATCGACTTGAGAAGGCCCGCACAAGGTTGTTTTCTCAAGTGACCCCCAATAATACGTGCAACCACTACACCAAGAACGAAAAATCAAGGTTAGTAACTCTACTGGCATTAATGCGACCTCGTGATTGACCCTTGTGTGAGAAGGGCTTCCCAAGACAAAATATAGTAAATGGATTTCACCACTCCCTAACTCAAGATTCTATGTTTGTTTATAGCTTTGGAAAGTTATCTTTCACACCTATTCCAAAGCCCTACAACTAATCTAATCTAGGTTGCAAAGAGCCCTAGAAATAAAAGTTTCTAGGTAGATTTTAATTAACGCGTACATTTTATTAAGCTGTTGTTACTCAAGAGGAAAATGGCGTGGACTAAATGATGTTTTGACCGACTCTAAATAATGCAAAGAAACGAGAATGCAAATATTTCACTTCGATGAAAGCTATATTACTAGAAGGAGAAAACATTTATCATTCCCAGATGCACAATGTCCCAAAATTTTATTAAACTCATCGATATTAAGATCCTCAAGAAATGAGCCAAAGAGACTGTACACCAATACACGATTCTTGGCCCAAAATTTTAAGAATTCAAGACCAAAAAATGCCAAAAACCATGCAATTTCGCTACTTCAAATGCAAAGATGCCCCCAATCTAATGCAAAGGAAGAAATTAAACTTTTATGTTTCAAAGATAGCTAAAATCAATAGTGAATCTCTTTAAAAACAAATCAACCCAAACACTGAACTATTCAATACAAAGAATAAGAGTTCTTTCACTAAATAATTCAGAATAAAAAATGCTTTGTCATTGAAAGAAACTCAAAGCAAGAGATAACAAATCTTTCAAAAACAAACAAGCTAAAACAAAGCAAAGATGGCTAAAAACAAACTTAACAATGTCAAGCAGACTGTAACCAGACTATAATCAAATCACCCCAAAACCATATCTCAGATCTGGGCAAGGAAAACCACCGAAAACTAATTTTTTTCACAATCGTCGCACACTGTAAGATGAATCCAATGCGACAATCTTGATCATCGCAGGTCACTGAAGACCACAGTGTGACAATGTCTCACTGTCTCTCAAAGTAGGGTGCGTCGATCAAGGGAAAAATGGAAAAAATAAAAACCAAGAAGGTTTTCCAGTGAAATAAACAGTGAGAGAGTCAATATGGATTTCTCAGTGACTCATAAAACAAAACCCAGGCAATCAAAGCAAGAAAGCAAGACAATTTAGGAAAACAAAAATCCATTTCCCCAGTATGGTCGCCAATTTTGTTATCGAACAAATCGGTAAGTGTAGACACAAACAGATCTCCTTAGTTTCACCCCGAAACTAGAACAAAACAAGACATAATATAAAACTTTCCCTAAGTTTTAATTGTCAAGCATATTATCTAACAAGAGATGAATGACATACCTGCTAAATGTCGCTTTTCCTCGCTAGTGTAATCCTTGCTCTGTTTCAAGGCTTACAGGATGTTGAACCTGTAAAAAGACATAAGCCAACAAAGTGAAAGCAACAATGTATACTTAACAAAACCTATGCATGTGATCAAAGAGTCATATAATAAAATAAGAACAATTTTATGGAAAAGAAATATATTACTGTATTAGAAATATGAAAAGGAGAATACAACAGATGCTTTGATGTTGTAGGGTCCCTTCCAACAGTTCCTTGCTTCCCACACACTTCTGCTCCACAAATTCTAAGATTGTAGCTCTGACAGTTACTTATGATCTCATCTTGACAAAGTGAAGCTCAAAGCCAACATAGGCCCAAACACTCCATATGAATTAGCTATAGTTGAAGCTAATCCAAACTCTATTCCAAAAGCTCACCAAAAAAATCTAACTTTCCCATGAGAACTCCCCTCCTTTTATAAGCTGAAAATGATAAGGTGAGGAGGTTAGGATGATCCCACGAGATCATGGATGCGACTTAGATCCAAACCGATCGGAGACCGCCTCACCCTCTAAGCTTCTATTCTAGAAGCATCGAGAAGCTTCTCTTTTTCTTCGTACGGGCAATCGTCGCACCCTTAACAATGAGAAAATGACGACAATGTCGCAAGCCACTGTGGTGCATCTTGCATTGATCCTAGATCGTCGCACCCTTAACACTGAGCATGGTGCGATGATCCTTCTTTACAAGGTTTTTTACAAAGGAAAATATAATTTCATCTCTCTAGGAAAGTTCATCTTCATTCTTCTTTAGGGATTAAGGCAAATGATCCTTCTAAAGACAAAGGATAGGTGTACATCATTAACGGTCATAGGGGTGACGAAAATAATGTGTAACAATCAGTCTTGAAACCTTCCCACTTGCCAGAATGTAAGTTGGATCCTGCCTCAGATCCATGGCCTCAGGATCACACATGGGGGGCTGATCCAACACTTCTAAACATGACAGATCGAAAAACTATTTCAAACATTGTAGCTTGATGAAGTTAGTGTCAGATGGGAAAACGTCATCCGAACCAAGATATTCCTCTTCAAAATCCAAAATGTCGCTTTCCAGAAAGTCTATGACCAACGACTTTAATGGTACCCTGTACTACTCTACATACCCATCTACCTTGCTTCCACTTAAACGAGGATCCCTTGCTCTGATACCCCGGTCATGTCAAAACCCCCCTTCAGCTAGGCTACAAGAGCACTCGAGCCCCCCATATGCCTTGTCCAACAACGTCAACACCTACGGGGGACCTTGGAGAAATCCATTTATTGCATAAAACCTAAAAAATATGCGCCATGGCCTCAAAAGTGAGTGCAAACTTATGACTATGAGGCTTAATTATATATATATATATATATATTTTTTTTTTTACTGAAGGTGGACAATACTATTCCTCATACACGACACCGAAGATCGGTAGAGCATTTTAAGAATACTGGGGGCTCACCAACAAGAGCATCATATAGACCCATTTAAGGGCATCGCATCTTACTTACAATAATTGAACTTGGGTGGGGAGGGTAACAACCATTCCTCCCAACCACTCAAGCTATATTATTTACATGACACATGGAAATATTTTTTCATGATTAATATTTTTTTAAGTGTTACTTGTCAACTCCATGTTAAAGCATTTATCTACTAAATGATAAATTTATTATTTTTAATCTCTCTTTATATAAAATTGATATAAAAACATTTTACTTACGGTGGATATTGAAATATTTTATTTATGGTTGACATTAAAATATTTTTTTGTTATTAATATTTTTAAATGCTACATGTCTACTTTGTACTCTTGTTGAGCATAGAAGAAATTACACATCTCTTTTATACTAGGCTGCAAAAATGCCTCTTTACACAATAATGATATGTAATTTAAATTTTAATAAAAAATAACTATATAATCTTATTACAAATTCTTTTAATTTTCGAAATTAATTTATAAAAAAATTAATTATAACAGATTTCTTTAGATATGGAAATTAAATTAAGTTTTTTAAATCATTTTAATTTACTAAAAAGTGAGTAAAACACTTAAAAACATTATAAAACTACGTTTTTAAAACCATACATGAAACTCGAACCTAGTAAAATTTTAAGCTTAAACTTGTTCAAAATTCTGATCAAAATTGTGATGAGAAAAAGAATCGTCACACCAAAATTGGCTTACTCCTCTTCGGGAAATCCCTTTTCACGGGCTAGCTGACCGGCCAACCATTTTCTAATTTATATCATGGTGTTATCGTGTCTTCCTTGGCTCCACATTTGTATTTCGCGCTGTGTGTATATCATAACCACACCTACGCGAACTCCAAAACGTTTCTCCAGGAGTGGCAGGCAACGTTAGTCGACTGAAAGCCATGGCCGGTATCAGAAGGGCATTCGTTCATTGCCAACGTACAGCGGTTTTGCTACGCAACGCGGATCGAACACCCAACGTCGCTCAGGCAAGAAAATTTGCTCCTCTATTCAACAGGTACGGTCAATGAACCCATCCGAGTGTACATAATTGTTCATTTTCCAGCGTATTGATCGTCCACCCGCTGCTTTTTATTTATTTTTGTTTTGTGTTCACAGTGAATATGGGAATCCAACTGCAGGGTTATCCCCGCGGTTCTCCACTGAAGCTGAGGTCGGGAGTTTGAATCCTACAGGTGATATCCTCGACGAAAACAAACGCCGCTTCTTAAATCGGTAAATTTCCCATCAATCCTTGCATGATTAGTGCCCTTATTGTTAAACTTAATACTTATATGATACGAAATTACAGGTGTGATTGATTTGGTTTTGTATCAAACTCATTACTGGATTCATTTGGGATATATGAATGATTGATGCAGGTTGTTGTATAGAAGCAAGCAAAGGGGTTTACTGGAACTTGATTTGGTGCTTGGGAAGTGGGTGGAGGAGAACATTCAGTCTCTAGATGAAACCCACATAAAAGCACTTGTAGAGGTTCTGAACCTGGTAAGGCCGTGGCTCTTTTGTTGTTATTTTTGAATTGATTTTTTGACTATTGTTCATGTCCCTCATGGTCTCTAAGAATCAAAACACGATGAATGTTTGGTTGGAATAATATGCCTTTGAGTAAATGAGATTCGGGGATCATCAAACACAGACCCTGCAATTTTTAGGCACATACGTTCTAGCATCACATGGGGAATACCCACTGGCCCAGTGTGAGGTTTTTCCGAGAGTTCTCCAATAATTTCAGAGCATTGCAGTGGTCTATGGATGGACCTTTATTAGCCTCTAATAGATGCTGTGGATCTTAAAGCCACGGTGAGAACGTGGGTGCCTAATAAATATGAATACCCACTTAATAAACACGAAGTATGTTTGAGCCCTGAACTTTGCTAGCTCAAAATCAAAAGAGAAAATAAATCAACGTTCATGTGCCTTGAGAGAAGGCAATCCCTCAGCCATATAAGAATCGATTCAGAAATTTAACTACAAGAATATCCATCATTATGGTGGTTTGCTCGACCATCAGTTCCGGTCTGGTGTTTGTTTGATGTTGGATTATTGTTTATGGTTAGTATATGAGTAAACATTAGATAGAATATAGCTAAAACTCGATACCCTAAATCCTTAGAAATCTTTTGTTTGTAGCTATTAAGTAAGATGAAAAGGTGCTTATCTTGAGTAATATAGACAATTGCAGACAAGTGACCGATAGGACCTCGAGTTCCAATGGAAGTCCTTTGGATAAAATGCAGAATGAAGCATATCGAGATATTATTCAATGGAGTGCAATGAAAATGGAAAACATAGTAGAGAGCTTAGGCATGAAATCCAAATTGTATCTAGCCTGGAAATTGGGTACAACCCCTACGCATAAGATTTAAATGCTAGCTGGCTGGATTATCAATTGCCACAAGTGGAGTTGATGAGGATAGACTTCAAGACGTGCAGTTTGTCATTCGACCACATTGACATTAGATAACTATGTCATGTTCGAAGAACCCAGGTTACTGAAATCCTTGGGAATGCTTTATTTTTAGTTGACAAGTAATGAGTTGAGCTTGGTAGCTAGCTTGGACATTATCATTCGCTATTAACAACAAAATATTGATTCATTAATTGTTACAACTCAGGTTGCACTACATAGAACTTAATGATTGATGCACAAGAAACTAATAGTGTGTAAAAGTAATTAACAAGGCCTTGATTTTTTCTGTGGGAAATTTTTGGGCATTGAGGTCCGCCCAAGAAATACAGTTCATCCTACTCTCTAGCTTGTAAACAAGAATGAGATTTGCTGGTACCTTGCCAATGCCACTCAAATATCTGCAAACAACAGCTTGCTACATGTACATACACTACCCCCCTTCAAAATTGAACATGTGACGTCCAAGGAGAAAACATATGTTCTTAACCTTTAGGCCCACTCAGGTTGTACAAAATTTTTGGGCATTGGGGTTTGCCTGGGAAATACAATTCATCCCACTCTCTGGTCCGAAAGTGAGAGTGAGATGTTGATACCTTGCCAACGCCACACAAATATCTACAAACAACAACTTTCTCACATGTACATACACTACCCCCCTTGGAATTGAACATGTGACCTCTGAGGAGAAAATTTATGTTCTTAATGGTTAGGCCCACTTAGGCTGTACAATTAACAAGGCCTTTGATAAAGGAGAGAAAAGACAATTTTAGTTTTAGACGATGTTGAAGTGTTGAAAAGGTTACATTTGGGCATTGGTAGTCCATTGTTGATAACATTGGCTTTGACAAAAAATCGTCGATGGTTGGACATAGGGACATTGTTTATTACTAGCCTTGAGGGTTAGCTCAAGCAGTCATGAGCCCAACATGAGATCTCTCTCCCCAAGCTGGGGAGCTCATGGGTTAAACTCTCTTGATCCCCTTGGGGCTAGGTTCCATAATCAGGGCCGACGGTTTACCCCGTTTACCATCCATGGATCATGGGGAAGTACTCGAAGGGTTTTTTGTGAGGTTTTCCTTGAAATATATATTATAATAATAATAAACAAAAAACAAAAAAAGAGAGGGGGGGAGAACTAAGAGAAATTGAGACTTACCTTGACTCTCCTCTAGTTGTTTAAGGTTGGGATCCAATTTTGGCTAATTTTCCAACCATCATCCCTATTGAGATTGTTTGGTTGCTTTTCAATCTTAATGGCTTCCCTAAATTTCCTATTGAAGTGATGGTCAACCTTAGCCAATATATTAGTGTCCTCAATGCAAATATGGTGTTTAGTTTTGTTCGAGTGTTCAACCAAGGCAAATGGATGAACACAATTGTGTTTAATGTCAACTTCGTGTTCTTGGATTCTAATCTTGATGGAGTGACTAGTTTCACCAATGTAAGGTATTCCCATGAGCAAGGAATCACGTAGATCAACGTGGTCAATGGAGTCCTTGACAGGCTTGAGGGGTTTTTTAATAGTGTTTAGGGGTTTAAAAGTTGCATTAATGTTCTTTTTTTTCAACACCCTAGCAATTTTGCCTATGGTCCCTTGAATGTAGGGCAAGAAAACTTTGGAAACTTCTTTGATGTGATCTTTGTTTTTAGGTCCTCTACTAGCATTATGAAAAGCCTTGATACCTTGACATTCCTTATAACCATTGTCCTCAAAAACTTTAAGAAGATGTTGGTTCTCTTCCTCCAAATAATTGTGATTTGCGATCCTAAGGGTTCTAGTTGCTAGAGTGTTAAGAACTCCAAATTTTTGGACTGAATGGTGATGGGACTCTGCATGTAGCTATTGTTCAGTGTGTCTTTTTTCGGAATACTTGGTGTGCCAAAGTCCCATTTGACTTCTTTGTGACTCTAACATCTAGAAAGGGAAGGCTACCATTATCTTCAATCTCCACGGTGAATTTTATGTGTTATGATTGTTTGTTAAGGTGTTCAACAAATCTATC
>ML801982.1:84726-101954 GCA_009831015.1 Picea engelmannii
TGAGAGGCTCATTTTCATCGGCTGTTGGAGGCATGGGAGACAACGCCACATAATTGACTTGTGGCGGGGGTGATACCGTCTGCATATAAAAACCGTTTAGGGAGGCCATTGAGTTGATGGTCAAGTCAGAGCCAATGAATGAAAGTTGATCAATAGTCACAATTCTTCGATTGTGAGGGAAAGATATCACACGAAAAAGAGTGGACATGATAGCTTTCATGGCATAGACATAATCTCTCCCAATGAGTAAATCGAAATCCAAGGGGTCTTGGACTACCATAATATCAATAAAGACTATTTTCCCTCCCAAAGTTACGGGAAACTGAGGAAGGAATCCTAAAGGGTGACTGCTTCTTCTGTTAAAAGATAACATGTTCTAGGTAACCGACACAAGTTGAGGACAACCCAAAGCTTGCCAAGCAATAGAGGACAAAATACTAACGGACTCACCTTCATCTATCAACGTTTAAGGAATTTCCTGAACACAAACCTATACTGTAATCTTGAAAGGAATGTGAGAGGGAAGACGAGGTCCAGTTAGTGCACTCCAATAAAAAAGGATGGCCTCATTACTTGGAGGGAGTTCCATAGGAGAAGGAAGAATCCCCCCTAACATGGTAGATTCTATATCAATGAGAAAAACGTGGGCAGTATCGATTTTACTCTCTAGTGGGAGAGTAGGATCGAGCGATGATGGGGTTAGATCGACCACTTGGGTTTCATTCTCCAAGGGGAGAATGGGGCCAACAGATGGAAACAGATGAACCGCTTGGGTTTCATTCTCTAATAGGAGAGTGGGATCGACTGAGGATGGGATTGAATTGACCAGTTTGTTAACCGGTTCAACTAAGGACGTGACCAGATTGACTACCCGATCAACCAAACTGACCGATGAAGGGACCAGATTGATCATTCCATAAACTACAGGTGGGCTGAGAGTAAGCCTGCAGTAAGCAGCCAGAAGTTGAGGCTGGAAAATAATCATGTCTTCTAGTAATTTCGAGGCTTCATCCATACGAGGGCAAAGGTGAGTTTAATGACTCCCTCCGCATAACCTACACGGGAACTTGACTCTACTTTTCTTCTTCCCAACGGTATCTTGACTAGTTGACGGGAGGTCATCAACATGTTGTTCAGAGGCTGATGACATGGGCTGGTGAGGGCGTGTAGACCATGCTTCTATATCCTTGGATAGACTAGGGAAATCCTTAAGAAGATGGATACACTTACAAAGCCTATAATGGTAGTTGGACTTACGGGTTGTTTGGGTGATCTTGGCATCATCAACACTCCCAACACGATTATCAGTAACTGGTTGTTTTCCAACATGTCTGGAAGTGGTTGGAAGTTTGGACCCTTACTTATTTTTCTTCTTCTTAATCTTCCTTTTCTTCTTCTTTTTATCCACCAGGTTATTAGCTTCAGAGCTTTCACTCGGTGAAGAAGATGAAACGAAAGAAGACCTTGTAAGTGAAGAAGGTGAAGAATATCTTACTGGTGAAGAAGGTGAAGGATCAACATGAGGTTGATGTTCTCAGGGGGAAGTGCTTACAACCGAAGCACTTGTTGCATTCGAGATTATTGAAGTGGAAAACAACCATATTGGTAACCCAATTGTGAGACCTGGAAGGCTCAAAGTAGCGATGTAAGGAGGACCGACGTTTCTGTAAGAAGGAAAAATAAAAGGTTCCCCCGGAGCAGGGGTTGGTTCATTGGTCGTTCCAGAAATTGACGCCATTAAACACAGATCCAACCTAGAGCCTGCTAGGGAAAACAAACAACACACGCTAAAAATCTAGGAAGCAAGCAAACAAACAAAACCTTCTCACAATGAGCGCACTAGTTGGTGATGAAATCCAACGTCATGGGAACAATGTAAGAAGGGGCTGAGATAGAGCGGGTGGAAAAGTTACGTTGACGACTTGCTTAACAGACTTACGTCTTAGTGCAAGCTTCCACACAATAAACATGGATTTACCCTCCAAGGAGCCCGAGTGAGTTTGGCCAACGTCGATTCCAGGTACAACAAAAACTTTCCCCTTCACTGTCACCTCGTGTATAAACCCTAAAGATAAAGGCCACTGAGGTTACCAAATACAACAATGATGCCCGGGGAAACAATCGACAGTTTGATATACGCGCAAGGGCAGGGTAACTGAGCCTGAAATCGACTTGAGAAGGCCCGCACAAGGTTGTTTTCTCAAGTGACCCCCAATAATACGTGCAACCACTACACCAAGAACGAAAAATCAAGGTTAGTAACTCTACTGGCATTAATGCGACCTCGTGATTGACCCTTGTGTGAGAAGGGCTTCCCAAGACAAAATATAGTAAATGGATTTCACCACTCCCTAACTCAAGATTCTATGTTTGTTTATAGCTTTGGAAAGTTATCTTTCACACCTATTCCAAAGCCCTACAACTAATCTAATCTAGGTTGCAAAGAGCCCTAGAAATAAAAGTTTCTAGGTAGATTTTAATTAACGCGTACATTTTATTAAGCTGTTGTTACTCAAGAGGAAAATGGCGTGGACTAAATGATGTTTTGACCGACTCTAAATAATGCAAAGAAACGAGAATGCAAATATTTCACTTCGATGAAAGCTATATTACTAGAAGGAGAAAACATTTATCATTCCCAGATGCACAATGTCCCAAAATTTTATTAAACTCATCGATATTAAGATCCTCAAGAAATGAGCCAAAGAGACTGTACACCAATACACGATTCTTGGCCCAAAATTTTAAGAATTCAAGACCAAAAAATGCCAAAAACCATGCAATTTCGCTACTTCAAATGCAAAGATGCCCCCAATCTAATGCAAAGGAAGAAATTAAACTTTTATGTTTCAAAGATAGCTAAAATCAATAGTGAATCTCTTTAAAAACAAATCAACCCAAACACTGAACTATTCAATACAAAGAATAAGAGTTCTTTCACTAAATAATTCAGAATAAAAAATGCTTTGTCATTGAAAGAAACTCAAAGCAAGAGATAACAAATCTTTCAAAAACAAACAAGCTAAAACAAAGCAAAGATGGCTAAAAACAAACTTAACAATGTCAAGCAGACTGTAACCAGACTATAATCAAATCACCCCAAAACCATATCTCAGATCTGGGCAAGGAAAACCACCGAAAACTAATTTTTTTCACAATCGTCGCACACTGTAAGATGAATCCAATGCGACAATCTTGATCATCGCAGGTCACTGAAGACCACAGTGTGACAATGTCTCACTGTCTCTCAAAGTAGGGTGCGTCGATCAAGGGAAAAATGGAAAAAATAAAAACCAAGAAGGTTTTCCAGTGAAATAAACAGTGAGAGAGTCAATATGGATTTCTCAGTGACTCATAAAACAAAACCCAGGCAATCAAAGCAAGAAAGCAAGACAATTTAGGAAAACAAAAATCCATTTCCCCAGTATGGTCGCCAATTTTGTTATCGAACAAATCGGTAAGTGTAGACACAAACAGATCTCCTTAGTTTCACCCCGAAACTAGAACAAAACAAGACATAATATAAAACTTTCCCTAAGTTTTAATTGTCAAGCATATTATCTAACAAGAGATGAATGACATACCTGCTAAATGTCGCTTTTCCTCGCTAGTGTAATCCTTGCTCTGTTTCAAGGCTTACAGGATGTTGAACCTGTAAAAAGACATAAGCCAACAAAGTGAAAGCAACAATGTATACTTAACAAAACCTATGCATGTGATCAAAGAGTCATATAATAAAATAAGAACAATTTTATGGAAAAGAAATATATTACTGTATTAGAAATATGAAAAGGAGAATACAACAGATGCTTTGATGTTGTAGGGTCCCTTCCAACAGTTCCTTGCTTCCCACACACTTCTGCTCCACAAATTCTAAGATTGTAGCTCTGACAGTTACTTATGATCTCATCTTGACAAAGTGAAGCTCAAAGCCAACATAGGCCCAAACACTCCATATGAATTAGCTATAGTTGAAGCTAATCCAAACTCTATTCCAAAAGCTCACCAAAAAAATCTAACTTTCCCATGAGAACTCCCCTCCTTTTATAAGCTGAAAATGATAAGGTGAGGAGGTTAGGATGATCCCACGAGATCATGGATGCGACTTAGATCCAAACCGATCGGAGACCGCCTCACCCTCTAAGCTTCTATTCTAGAAGCATCGAGAAGCTTCTCTTTTTCTTCGTACGGGCAATCGTCGCACCCTTAACAATGAGAAAATGACGACAATGTCGCAAGCCACTGTGGTGCATCTTGCATTGATCCTAGATCGTCGCACCCTTAACACTGAGCATGGTGCGATGATCCTTCTTTACAAGGTTTTTTACAAAGGAAAATATAATTTCATCTCTCTAGGAAAGTTCATCTTCATTCTTCTTTAGGGATTAAGGCAAATGATCCTTCTAAAGACAAAGGATAGGTGTACATCATTAACGGTCATAGGGGTGACGAAAATAATGTGTAACAATCAGTCTTGAAACCTTCCCACTTGCCAGAATGTAAGTTGGATCCTGCCTCAGATCCATGGCCTCAGGATCACACATGGGGGGCTGATCCAACACTTCTAAACATGACAGATCGAAAAACTATTTCAAACATTGTAGCTTGATGAAGTTAGTGTCAGATGGGAAAACGTCATCCGAACCAAGATATTCCTCTTCAAAATCCAAAATGTCGCTTTCCAGAAAGTCTATGACCAACGACTTTAATGGTACCCTGTACTACTCTACATACCCATCTACCTTGCTTCCACTTAAACGAGGATCCCTTGCTCTGATACCCCGGTCATGTCAAAACCCCCCTTCAGCTAGGCTACAAGAGCACTCGAGCCCCCCATATGCCTTGTCCAACAACGTCAACACCTACGGGGGACCTTGGAGAAATCCATTTATTGCATAAAACCTAAAAAATATGCGCCATGGCCTCAAAAGTGAGTGCAAACTTATGACTATGAGGCTTAATTATATATATATATATATATATTTTTTTTTTTACTGAAGGTGGACAATACTATTCCTCATACACGACACCGAAGATCGGTAGAGCATTTTAAGAATACTGGGGGCTCACCAACAAGAGCATCATATAGACCCATTTAAGGGCATCGCATCTTACTTACAATAATTGAACTTGGGTGGGGAGGGTAACAACCATTCCTCCCAACCACTCAAGCTATATTATTTACATGACACATGGAAATATTTTTTCATGATTAATATTTTTTTAAGTGTTACTTGTCAACTCCATGTTAAAGCATTTATCTACTAAATGATAAATTTATTATTTTTAATCTCTCTTTATATAAAATTGATATAAAAACATTTTACTTACGGTGGATATTGAAATATTTTATTTATGGTTGACATTAAAATATTTTTTTGTTATTAATATTTTTAAATGCTACATGTCTACTTTGTACTCTTGTTGAGCATAGAAGAAATTACACATCTCTTTTATACTAGGCTGCAAAAATGCCTCTTTACACAATAATGATATGTAATTTAAATTTTAATAAAAAATAACTATATAATCTTATTACAAATTCTTTTAATTTTCGAAATTAATTTATAAAAAAATTAATTATAACAGATTTCTTTAGATATGGAAATTAAATTAAGTTTTTTAAATCATTTTAATTTACTAAAAAGTGAGTAAAACACTTAAAAACATTATAAAACTACGTTTTTAAAACCATACATGAAACTCGAACCTAGTAAAATTTTAAGCTTAAACTTGTTCAAAATTCTGATCAAAATTGTGATGAGAAAAAGAATCGTCACACCAAAATTGGCTTACTCCTCTTCGGGAAATCCCTTTTCACGGGCTAGCTGACCGGCCAACCATTTTCTAATTTATATCATGGTGTTATCGTGTCTTCCTTGGCTCCACATTTGTATTTCGCGCTGTGTGTATATCATAACCACACCTACGCGAACTCCAAAACGTTTCTCCAGGAGTGGCAGGCAACGTTAGTCGACTGAAAGCCATGGCCGGTATCAGAAGGGCATTCGTTCATTGCCAACGTACAGCGGTTTTGCTACGCAACGCGGATCGAACACCCAACGTCGCTCAGGCAAGAAAATTTGCTCCTCTATTCAACAGGTACGGTCAATGAACCCATCCGAGTGTACATAATTGTTCATTTTCCAGCGTATTGATCGTCCACCCGCTGCTTTTTATTTATTTTTGTTTTGTGTTCACAGTGAATATGGGAATCCAACTGCAGGGTTATCCCCGCGGTTCTCCACTGAAGCTGAGGTCGGGAGTTTGAATCCTACAGGTGATATCCTCGACGAAAACAAACGCCGCTTCTTAAATCGGTAAATTTCCCATCAATCCTTGCATGATTAGTGCCCTTATTGTTAAACTTAATACTTATATGATACGAAATTACAGGTGTGATTGATTTGGTTTTGTATCAAACTCATTACTGGATTCATTTGGGATATATGAATGATTGATGCAGGTTGTTGTATAGAAGCAAGCAAAGGGGTTTACTGGAACTTGATTTGGTGCTTGGGAAGTGGGTGGAGGAGAACATTCAGTCTCTAGATGAAACCCACATAAAAGCACTTGTAGAGGTTCTGAACCTGGTAAGGCCGTGGCTCTTTTGTTGTTATTTTTGAATTGATTTTTTGACTATTGTTCATGTCCCTCATGGTCTCTAAGAATCAAAACACGATGAATGTTTGGTTGGAATAATATGCCTTTGAGTAAATGAGATTCGGGGATCATCAAACACAGACCCTGCAATTTTTAGGCACATACGTTCTAGCATCACATGGGGAATACCCACTGGCCCAGTGTGAGGTTTTTCCGAGAGTTCTCCAATAATTTCAGAGCATTGCAGTGGTCTATGGATGGACCTTTATTAGCCTCTAATAGATGCTGTGGATCTTAAAGCCACGGTGAGAACGTGGGTGCCTAATAAATATGAATACCCACTTAATAAACACGAAGTATGTTTGAGCCCTGAACTTTGCTAGCTCAAAATCAAAAGAGAAAATAAATCAACGTTCATGTGCCTTGAGAGAAGGCAATCCCTCAGCCATATAAGAATCGATTCAGAAATTTAACTACAAGAATATCCATCATTATGGTGGTTTGCTCGACCATCAGTTCCGGTCTGGTGTTTGTTTGATGTTGGATTATTGTTTATGGTTAGTATATGAGTAAACATTAGATAGAATATAGCTAAAACTCGATACCCTAAATCCTTAGAAATCTTTTGTTTGTAGCTATTAAGTAAGATGAAAAGGTGCTTATCTTGAGTAATATAGACAATTGCAGACAAGTGACCGATAGGACCTCGAGTTCCAATGGAAGTCCTTTGGATAAAATGCAGAATGAAGCATATCGAGATATTATTCAATGGAGTGCAATGAAAATGGAAAACATAGTAGAGAGCTTAGGCATGAAATCCAAATTGTATCTAGCCTGGAAATTGGGTACAACCCCTACGCATAAGATTTAAATGCTAGCTGGCTGGATTATCAATTGCCACAAGTGGAGTTGATGAGGATAGACTTCAAGACGTGCAGTTTGTCATTCGACCACATTGACATTAGATAACTATGTCATGTTCGAAGAACCCAGGTTACTGAAATCCTTGGGAATGCTTTATTTTTAGTTGACAAGTAATGAGTTGAGCTTGGTAGCTAGCTTGGACATTATCATTCGCTATTAACAACAAAATATTGATTCATTAATTGTTACAACTCAGGTTGCACTACATAGAACTTAATGATTGATGCACAAGAAACTAATAGTGTGTAAAAGTAATTAACAAGGCCTTGATTTTTTCTGTGGGAAATTTTTGGGCATTGAGGTCCGCCCAAGAAATACAGTTCATCCTACTCTCTAGCTTGTAAACAAGAATGAGATTTGCTGGTACCTTGCCAATGCCACTCAAATATCTGCAAACAACAGCTTGCTACATGTACATACACTACCCCCCTTCAAAATTGAACATGTGACGTCCAAGGAGAAAACATATGTTCTTAACCTTTAGGCCCACTCAGGTTGTACAAAATTTTTGGGCATTGGGGTTTGCCTGGGAAATACAATTCATCCCACTCTCTGGTCCGAAAGTGAGAGTGAGATGTTGATACCTTGCCAACGCCACACAAATATCTACAAACAACAACTTTCTCACATGTACATACACTACCCCCCTTGGAATTGAACATGTGACCTCTGAGGAGAAAATTTATGTTCTTAATGGTTAGGCCCACTTAGGCTGTACAATTAACAAGGCCTTTGATAAAGGAGAGAAAAGACAATTTTAGTTTTAGACGATGTTGAAGTGTTGAAAAGGTTACATTTGGGCATTGGTAGTCCATTGTTGATAACATTGGCTTTGACAAAAAATCGTCGATGGTTGGACATAGGGACATTGTTTATTACTAGCCTTGAGGGTTAGCTCAAGCAGTCATGAGCCCAACATGAGATCTCTCTCCCCAAGCTGGGGAGCTCATGGGTTAAACTCTCTTGATCCCCTTGGGGCTAGGTTCCATAATCAGGGCCGACGGTTTACCCCGTTTACCATCCATGGATCATGGGGAAGTACTCGAAGGGTTTTTTGTGAGGTTTTCCTTGAAATATATATTATAATAATAATAAACAAAAAACAAAAAAAGAGAGGGGGGGAGAACTAAGAGAAATTGAGACTTACCTTGACTCTCCTCTAGTTGTTTAAGGTTGGGATCCAATTTTGGCTAATTTTCCAACCATCATCCCTATTGAGATTGTTTGGTTGCTTTTCAATCTTAATGGCTTCCCTAAATTTCCTATTGAAGTGATGGTCAACCTTAGCCAATATATTAGTGTCCTCAATGCAAATATGGTGTTTAGTTTTGTTCGAGTGTTCAACCAAGGCAAATGGATGAACACAATTGTGTTTAATGTCAACTTCGTGTTCTTGGATTCTAATCTTGATGGAGTGACTAGTTTCACCAATGTAAGGTATTCCCATGAGCAAGGAATCACGTAGATCAACGTGGTCAATGGAGTCCTTGACAGGCTTGAGGGGTTTTTTAATAGTGTTTAGGGGTTTAAAAGTTGCATTAATGTTCTTTTTTTTCAACACCCTAGCAATTTTGCCTATGGTCCCTTGAATGTAGGGCAAGAAAACTTTGGAAACTTCTTTGATGTGATCTTTGTTTTTAGGTCCTCTACTAGCATTATGAAAAGCCTTGATACCTTGACATTCCTTATAACCATTGTCCTCAAAAACTTTAAGAAGATGTTGGTTCTCTTCCTCCAAATAATTGTGATTTGCGATCCTAAGGGTTCTAGTTGCTAGAGTGTTAAGAACTCCAAATTTTTGGACTGAATGGTGATGGGACTCTGCATGTAGCTATTGTTCAGTGTGTCTTTTTTCGGAATACTTGGTGTGCCAAAGTCCCATTTGACTTCTTTGTGACTCTAACATCTAGAAAGGGAAGGCTACCATTATCTTCAATCTCCACGGTGAATTTTATGTGTTATGATTGTTTGTTAAGGTGTTCAACAAATCTATCGAATTTTTCGTGTCCATGGGGCCAAATGATGAAGGTATTGCAGTGTTACTTAACCTCGAGAGTATATAGAGATTGTAATTGTAGAAAACCAGATACAAGAGATAAACAAGATGAAATATGCAAAATATACCCTTGTATTATGATAATCAGAAGAAAGAAAGCAATGTTCACTTGCCTCTTATGGTGGGGTAACCTTTCATTGAGCAAAGCTCCCAATACAACAATACAAGACAAAACATTCCATAGCCTCCTATTTTTTTTAAATATATTCTCAATAACAAAATCCTAAGTACTTGTAGTCCCATCATTAATGGGTACCAACTACCTAGTGGGCTTTATAAAGTTGACCTTTTTACACTAACTAAATATCCATTACTATCTAATGGGCCTTATTCAAAGAGGAAGGCTGCATACATCAATTGACTAACTCCTAGGTAGCCTAAAGTAGGGAGGTTAGTGTAGGACCCTAACATGCCCCCCCCTCAGAAACAACGTTGTCCTTGTTACCCCCTCTCACGTAGGGGTAACTAGAGGAGATCATTCTCCATGATCCACATTGCTGACAGTGATCCTAGAGATGATGATAAACATTCTCCACAGACAATAGCCCCTTAGATGCCTCCCCCCTCATCATAACCTAACTCATTCACTTGATCAACATGGTTCATTTGATGATGGCAGTCCAACACACATGAGGTACATTAATCATTGTTTCATACAAAGTGTTACATTTAATGCATTAGGCATTTAGGTGAGGATCATGGGTTGAAGTCAGGTAATGAATCATAATGCTTGGAAGTTATGCTTTTTGTTAAGTTTTGAGCTTGATATAATACTGTAAGTACTTCTTTAAATTCTGACTGTACTTTGAAATTAGCTTAATATGAATCACAAAGCATAATCAAGATTGAATAGCAAAAACCATGTAGTTTTATCAGCATGTAAATTCACACATGTACCCTGGGGAAACCCTATACAGGGAGAAAAACCCCAGCAAACAATTTCCTTTTATTGCAAAGATAATGTATGACCACTTACAAAATATCCACCATGAAATTTTTTCTCTTAAAGAGCTTGCCAAGTTTACCTAGACCTAATTGTATGACCTGAAGAATGTTGAGATACTTTGCTGATAAATACCTCTGTTATATACCAGCACTGTGGAGGAAGTTATGTGCTGCCTGGGTGCTCTTTTGCTGCCTTTTCTGGACTGATATACCAGCACTGAAATGGACTGATATTGCTGCCTCTTATGGACTGTTATTGTTGCCTTCTATGGACTGATACACAACCTTTTATGGACTGTTATTCAACTCTATTACTACTCTGTTATGGACTGATATATGTGCCCTGTTACTACTCTGTTATGGACTGATATATGTGCCCTGTTACCACTCTGTTATGGACTGATATATCACTCTTCTTCCTCACTCATACACTGCATAACTTGTGTAGAAAAGAGGGTCGACCTCTTGCTTAAATAGGAGTGGAGAGGTAGAGAGGAGATGGCTCGAAATAGCCTAAGTGAATGCATGTGCTTACAACTGAACTTAACTCAACAACTAGATTTAGAATTGAACTTTAACACTTCAGTTAGGACTCGACCTTGACTGGACATGCATGCAAACTACTCAACATGCACATGACATGCATGCAACATGCAACTAGACATGCATGCAACGTGCAACATGCAACATGCATGCATGCAACATGTGACATGCAACATGCTACATGCGACTTGCAACATGCAACATGCGACATGCAAAATGCAACATGTGACATGCAACTTATGCAACTTTATGCAATTCGACTTTTACAACTTGTCCTTTTACAATTTGAGTTCAACAACTCATTCAACTTGACTCTTAACATGGCAATTTGAATTTCTTCATGGTGGATGGTGTTACATGTGCCAACGCACTAAATCAATACATTTACATCATTTGCAATATCAGGAAATTGTTTGTTTCCAGCTCATAGGAATTTTATGTTCAACCTAACTTTTGCTAGATGCCTTGACTTCTGCTCATGGCTCGCAAGGCTTGAATAGGCTCATAGAGGTTGTACATTCCCCCTGACTTTTGCACTAGTTTGTCTATGCTCACAGAGGTTGTACGTTCCCCCTGACTTTTGCACTAGACTGTCTATGCTCATAGAGGTTGTATGTTCCCCCTGACTTTTGCACTAGACTGTCTATGCTCATAGAGGTTGTACGTTCCCCTTGACTTTTTCATTAAACTTACATCTTGAATTTTGTCATAGACTTGCAAGGTTTCTACCTATGCCTTGGCTTGACTCATAGGATCATATAGCATCTCATTCGTCCTGACTTTTGGTTTGACTCATAGAGGTTGTATGTTCCCCCTGGCTTTTGTCAATACCTCACAAGACTGGTTGATTCTCCAAATCTCCCTGGCTAGCCTTAGGGTGGCCCATATGGCCTCTCATTGGAGAATGACTGTCGATGCTGCCAAATTTAACACTTTTTGCCTTGTTTTACTTTTGTGGCCATCATATGTGTCTTAGTTAAGTGTTGTCACTCTTGGGGAATAGGGGTACTACTGGGAGGCCTTAATAGGGGTAACATACCATTCCCTTCCATACTTAACATTTTTCATCTTGATTCCTTTTGTTATCCTATCTTTTGGAAGTGGTTGTTACATGTATCCCAAAAAGGTTCGTACCTTCATCCTCCTATGAGAAGAAGAGGCTTGAATGCCAGAGGTTGTTGCAGTTGGTAAAGGAATGGAAATGAATTGAGATGACAAATGATAAATCAAAAGCCAAAGATCAATTTGAGCTCTACCCCCTCATTATGAGGCCATCACCCCAAGTCCTAATGCACTGATGCATATCAAATTATAAAGACTTAATTGAATCCCAATAAAAATAAATCCATAAACCTAAAGAGGGTCTTGCAAAGCAATAAATGAATATCAAAAGGAAAGAATAGGGGTTTGGAAAGATACAGTGCCGAGGAAAGGGTAACTTAGGCACACAGTGCTCCCTCTACAAAGGCACTCACGGAGATGAACCCACATGTGGTCTTGCATGTCAATGACACTATGACCATGAAGTAAACCCCATGTCACATCATTCACTTATACTTACACTTTGATGGGTTTCTCGAGAACTATTCCTCTACTTGGGTATTGACACACCTAATAGGGTCTTGTGATGGCCCTCCCATACCTAAACTTGGCAAATTGCATAAAGCCTTAAGCTAGTGTGAAGTTTGAAGAAGATACCTAATGTGAATTGCTTATGTGGCTTTTGTATTAAGCCGTGACCTACTTTTTATGATTCTAATGACTCTTGTATCCATGATGGTTGGTTTCACTTGACTTATCTGAGCCTTGCTTGATGATGATGCACTCATGGAGATGGTCCTGTGAAGGACGTTTTGATGCTTATACCCAGGACGTTGCACTGTGTGTGGAGGACGTTAGGCCCTTGATGATGAGCGTTGGGCTTGTCTTTGGACACCTTCCAACACCTCCTGGACCTTGGATGTTGCAGTGATTGACTAGGGCATTATAGATATGACATGATGTGTCACTTAGAGGGCATGAAGCCCACAACGTGGACGTTGGACCCCTCTGAGGAGGGTTTGGATGGATTCCATTACACTAGATGAGGATGGTACACCTCTTCAGAGAGGTTATGGAGCCCTTATCCACCATGATGTCACCTAGGAGCTTGGGATGTTGCACATACGAGGATGAGATCATGCTTGAGTGTGATGTTACTTTTACTTGAGCCAATCTAGCACATGGATGATGAGTTGGCACTTTGATGATGATGAGATGTCACTATATTGATGAGGGGACATGACTTTTGATGATGCTTTGCACCTATTGGGGATGGATGTCACTTTCAGAGTTTTATTACCCCTTAAGGAGATGGCATCACCTTCCTTTTGTCCTCTACTCTCACACTTGTGGACTTTTGATAGGACATTTTGATGTATTAGCATTTTATCTTTATTTTGGAGGTTATTTTGGGGTTGACTTGAGACCTATCCACCTTGTATCATGGATTACTATGTTTTAGGGGCTTTTAGAGAGATGAGGCGTTAAGGTTGTCTCATATATATAGAGGAGGGTTTCCTCATTTGTAAACCATAACTCATCTTGTGGAGAATCTCTACACTTGTCTTCTATCTTTCTCATTCATCATGGAGTACTTATGCGCACTTTCTTGGAGATGATCTAGTGGATGATTTCAAGTTTCTCGTGGATGATTTCATGGTTAGGGTTTCTTGATGATCATTGATTTGACTAGTAAGTGTTTTTTTCAAGTCTTTGATAGTGTTCGTGATGTATTAAGTATCTGTTTTATCAAATTGGTGATAATTGCATGTTACCTTGTATTTTCTTGGATAAACCTTTGTCTTAAAACCCTAGGAATGTTTGTAGTGGACTACCTTCCCTTGTTATCATTTATAAGCTTATTAAAGGACATAAGGGTATTTCTAGGGTTTGTAGTAGACTACCCTAGTCTTGCTCTTATAGGTTAAAGTTCTAGGGTTTGTAGTGGACTACTCTAGGGTTTTGACCATATTCCATCTTGATCTTTGCTAAAGGCCTTTAGAAGATGCCTTTAGAAGACATATGACAACCTCTTAGGGTTTGTAGTGGACTACCTTAAGTTGTTCTCCTAAAGAATCAATACCTAGGGTTTGTAGTGGACTACGTTAGGGTTTGGTTCTCGAGTCTTTCTCTTGCCTTTGCTCTCCATAGAAGTTGCATCTTTGACTTTATATGCCCAAGGAAGCTAAACAACACTAGTCTCTTCTCCTTCAAAGTGATCTTAAACCCTAATCTCTCCTCCTTAGATGTCTTATGGTAAATTTAGGTTTTATTGCAAACCCTCTTCAACATTCAATCACTTGTAGCCTAACATCTAGGGTTTGTGGCATTCTTCACCTTAGAATACTCCTTGACATCACTTGTTGCATAATTGTCATAATTTTCAGCCAACTTGAGCTTGACGTCTTGCATATTTTGAGGTTGTTTCATGCCATTTACATTCCAACAAGCATTTTTTATTTGGAACCCTAGTTTTAGCTTGCATTTCAGCCCTCTTTCATTGCATGCTTACTAGTTTTAAAGGCTGTTGTATTTCTGCTGTTATAACTTGTCATATTGCTGAAGTAGTCATCTTTTATTACAAGTTTTATGACAGCCATAGCTTTTCTTTTGATTTGTAGTGTTTCAGGGCATTTATTTGACTTGGTAGTTATCATTTACCGTCTTAAAACACCTCACACACAAATTTGGAATTGCTTTACTTAACCACCTTGTTTACTTTGAACCTTGACCTAAGTGGTGGTATAATTGAGTAACCAAGATAGGAGGTCGTAGACTTGATTCAATCTTGTTTTAGGATTCCTTGAGGTTGCTAGGGAAGCCTCCCTTGTTGGATTTCAATCCTTCCCTAAAACAAGGGAAGTAATTGCTAAGGTGACAATGGAAAACACTTCCATATGTTACACTCGTCTTGCATCTTGTGAAGGCTTTGCACAAGTGCTAGATTGGGTGATAACACTCCTCAAGGCTGGAGATGAGGAAATTGCTGTAGAATCGCTGCTGGTCCCCATGTGGCAGCGTCGGGTTGCATTTCTTTCCACTAGATTAGTACTTCTCGGATTGTGCGCTGGCGCAATTGACGCTCTTTGGTATCCAATACTGCTTTTGGCCGGAGTCAAATGGAACCTTCTTCATCAAGTTCTGGTAAGCTCGTTTGCACCTTGCACTTCAATTCGACAACCTTCTTCAAACGAAACACATGAAAGATTGGATGAATCTTGGAGTGGGTTAGAAGAGCCAACTTGTAGGCCACTTGTTCAATGTGCTGGATGATCTAATAGGGTCCATAGAACTTTGGTGCTAATTTTTAAGGTATTTTGTTTTTGAGTGATGTTTGTTTATAGGGTTGAAGGTGAAGAAACACCTGATCCCTGTAAAATCCCCAACCACCCACAGGCCGGGAAATGCTACCACTGCGGAACATTCACATATATATAACATGCATTTTAATTGAAAATTAAACACATAACACAGAGTTACTGTTACCATTCAGATTCAAAACAAGATTAACAGTAAATCCACATGCAACAGAACACATGATAATATTCAAGCATCAGTAGCACAAACATGCATAGCGTATAAATTAAGCACATAAATGATACTTATCTTTTAAACAGGCGTAACACCACCAACTACGTGCAGACCTTCCACGAACCTCCCAGCCTTAGACTACGCTGCTCATCACGCTCAGCAGTGGGTCACCCCCGAGCTGGGACTAAGCTCCACCCAAGGCAAGGGAATCCTAGACTAGGCTGAGGTTACAGGAAAAATGCACAGTGCAATCGAAAGGATTTTCTCCAGGAGCCTTCTTATGCCCACTACTCACGGACTCTCATTACCCACATGCCTGTTCCACTCGGGAGTATACACCTTCACTATCACACAATCCATCGGCTGCTTCACCTCCCTCTCAGGGTCTCAACAATAGGCCAGATCAGGAATTCTCAGAGTTCCGTAGCTGGTGCTGGACTCTCTTTGGGAGAAAACCACTTCCCAACAAACTCTCTCACTTGGAGAGAGCTGCTCACAGGCCTGACAACCTGCCTCTTCAACCACGGGCCTGACAACCCGCTTCTTCAACCACTTTCGACTCGATTCCCGCAAGGTAAGGATAACAACAACAACAACAACATTCGGTTAACTCACGGGTGACAACAACAATAGTAAATTGGGTATGGACGTCCAAAAACGACAACAGTCCCACTAAGACCCAACACGACTCAGGTAACACATAGGACAACAACCCAAACGGTTAAGCACAAACTCGGATTTGCAGTGTGGATAAACCTGGGTTCACAGGACACACAGGTCGGCTTCTCCCTTCCCACTGGTTTCTCAGATGTGCGAGGTTATGCAGAGGCAGACGCAGACGCAAAATGGGTTCAGATAGAGATCCCCGCAAACTCAGGCTGAGGATGGAAGAATGGGCAGCGAACCCAGGCGGAGGATGGAAGAATGACCCGCAAACCGTTAATTTCCGAACACTTCCATGTCACCTTTGGTGACGTTATTACGTCTCGTCACCTCGATATTACGAAACTTTTGAAAGTTCCTTCTTTCGTTCCCTTATGAATCATTCTTTCAGAGTGTCAAGTCTCCGGACTTCACAACTGGCGCCACGCGTCCACTGGGACCCACGGTTTCTCACAACACTTAATGCCTTTTCAAATTGCGGGGGCATGCATCCGCAATTTGGGGTAACCCGCCTTTCGTCCCGCAATTCCTCTGACGCTGACACGTAACCCCCCGGGAAAACCATGGTTTGGATTGCAGGACCGCCTTGGATAATTAACTTTCGTGTAACTTGGGTCCCTGCAATGCTGCTTGGCCGTCGATCTTGACGTATCGTGATCAACGCCAGCGTGGGTTCGCCGACCTTCAACTATGTTATTCAACCTCAGAGCCCACATAGTACAACTGTAAACATTCCGGGTGGGGGCATGTGGCAGGTATAGAAAAGGTCCACGTCACCTTCAGGTGACATCATCATGACTCACCACTTCGGCTCTTCAGGAGTTTCAACTCCTCTACGCTCTCCTTTGCTTTCCTGGACACAGATCTAACGGTCCAGACTCCTTCTAACAACAGATTTGACGACTGTTGTCGCTCCTCCTCC
>ML801982.1:102075-138022 GCA_009831015.1 Picea engelmannii
ACAATCCCCTTTTGCAAAAGAACGTTTGGAGCGATGCTGGTCTTCTTGTTGTTTCATTCTATTTTGAGCCATAACCAAATTGTCCTCAAGTGTGCAGAGAATGGCTTCTTTGGTGTGAAGTGCATGATCCATTACTTGAACCTTGGAGGTGCTTGGTAAACAGGTAGTCACTGATAAGTGATTTTGGCCATAGACAACTTCATATGGTATCATTTTGGTAGCTCTATGATAATTGGTATTGTACCACCATATTGCAAGGGCAAGTCATTGTGCCCATTGGTGTGACTTTTCAGATGCGAAGCATCGCAAATAGGTTTCTAAGCACTTGTTGACCATTTTAGTTTAACCCTCTGTTTGGGGGTGATGTGCATTGCTCATGTTTAGTTGGGTACCCTGAAGTTTAAACAACTATTGTCGAAATTTGTTGGTGAAGGTAGGGTCCCAATCCGAGACAATGGAAGTGGACATGCCATGTAACTTACAAATCTGATCCATGAAGACTCGGGCAATTGAGGAGGGGGTAAACGGGTGTGATAAGGCACACAAATGAGCACATTTGGAAAGATGTTAACTACCACCATGATCATTGACTTGTTACCCACTCTTGGGAGTCCCACTATAAAATCCATATGTGTTGGGATTGGTAGAGGTTGTAGTTCCCCTCCCGTCTTGACTATCTCACCCTTGTTTTGTGGGCAAGTGTCATAGGTTGCTACAAAATCCTAAATGTCTATTTTCATGCCTTCCCAAAAGAACGAGTGCTTAGTTCTTTCATAGGTTTTACGAAAGCTAGAATGATCCTTTGTAGGTGATGAGTGCAATTCCTCTAAGACCCTTTGTTTTAAGGTAGAATTCTTTACCAAAACAATGTGCCCTTTATACCTCAATGTATCTTGCTGCCATTTACACCTAGGAGTGTTGGGATCTTCTTGAAGCTTTGAATGAGTTGAACTATAGTGTCATTTGCCAACCATTCTTGATGGGCTTCCTCGAGCCAATCTAGATCGGACAAAGATAAGGTAAAGAAGGATCTATCCTCCTCAAATTGCTTGGATAAAGCATTAGCCACCTTATTTTCTTTACCCTTATAAATAATCTCATAATCATACCCCAACATCTTGGTGACCCACTTATGCTGCTTTGTTGATGATAACCTTTGTTCTAGAATATACTTCAAACTATGATGGTGAGTCTTGATACGGAAACGCCGCCCTATGAGATAGGGGTGGTAGGTCTCCACTACATGAAGGATGGCTATCATCTCTTTCTTATATGTGGATTTACCCAATTGCGATCACACATTTGCTTATTGGTGAATGCCAAGGGGCACCCTTCTTGCATCAAAACTACTCCATAACCTTTGCTCGAGGCATCACATTCTAGGACAAAAGTCTTAATAAAATCTGGCATTGCTAATACTCGAGTAGTGCATTGGCATCCTTTAAAACTGAGAAGGCTTGTTTGGCTGCCGTGCTCCATACAAAGGCATTCTTTTTGAGTAGTGATGTTAAGGGTGCAATAATTTTTCCATAATTTTTTACAAACTTCCTATAGTAGCCGGTAAGTCCTAAGAACCCATGAAGGCTCTTCAATGTCTTGGGCTGGGGCCAATCTTTCATAGTTGGCACTTTCTTGAGATCTACTCATACTCCATCCTAATTGATAATATGACCCAAGTATTGAATCTTTGAAGCCCCGAAATAACATTTGGAGCGTTTCAGGAATAATTGGTGGTCCCACAGGAGTTGTAAGGCTCCATCGACATGCTCTACGTGGGAATCCTAGGTTTTGTTGTAGATCAAGATATCGTCAAAGAATACCAACACAAAACTACGTAGAAAGGGTCAAAAAGTTTTGTTCATGAGTCTTTGGAAGGTGGGTGGAGACTTGCAAAGGCCAAAGGGCATCACTAAAAACTCATAATGACCCTCATGTGTGTAGAAGGTTGTCTTAGGGATCTCTGCCTCTTTCATCCATATTTGGTGGTATCCGAAACGAAGGTCAAGTTTAGTGAAGAACTTGGCTCCATGAAGTTCATCCAAGAGATCATCAATAATTGGGATGTGGAATTTGTTATTGATGTTAAACTTATTGAGAGCTCGAAAATCAAGATGCATGCATCAATTACCTTCCTTCTTTAATACCATGACCACTGATTATGGGTAGGGCCGGTACTAGGACATATGAATTCAGCCTCAATCAATTCTTGAATGATCTTTTTGGTTTCATTCTTCTATGCAAAAGGATGCCTATAAGGATGCACATTGGGTGGTAGATTATCAGGAATTAGTGGAATACCATGGTCATGCTCACCTTGTGAAGGCGATAAATCTTGGGGTGTTTTAAATACCTATTGATGTTTAGAGAGGACCAAAATTGCAAATCATGGTGAATCTCGTGTGTGGGGGTGTCCACTACTTGTATGGCATTGAACTGTGCAATAATGCCCGAGTGGCCTTTCTTCAATAACTTCTCCATGTGATGAGAGGTGATAATTTAAGAGGAACTAGATGTAAGCCCTTTGAGGGTATGTTTGTGCCTTTCCTTAGTGAAGCTCATGTATAAATCCTTGAAATCCATAGTGATAGGTCCCAAAGTGCGTAACCATTTTGCCTCGAGAACTACATCACAAACACCCATTTCAATAGCAAATGTGTGAGTTTTAAGAGGAGACTCACCCATTTGGAGTTTCACATTTTCACATCGGTCACCACATTTCATCATACCACCATTGGCTATCATAATTTGAAAATTAGGTATAGGATGGACAAACAGTGAGATTCTTCGACCACTCTCCTATGGATATGAGATTCTTTGGCCACTCTCCTATGAATAAAATTGTGGGTTCTGCCATTGTTAGTCAAGATAATCACTTTGCGGTGCTTGATATAACCAATCAACTTCAATGTTTGGGTGGCTGAGAAACTTGATAAGCCATGGAGGGAAATTTGGGGTTCCTCGCAAGGAGCTTGCAAGGTGTTTTCCTCATTCGCGGGAGGGGTGGCATTCTCCAAATTTGGTTTAGGAGTGTTTTCAACTAATATGTCTTTTGAGTGCTCTTGTGGGGATACATCGATTTGAAATAATTTATGTTCTTTACATTTGTGCCCTTTGAAATATCGCTCAACACAATTATAACAAGGTTGGAGGTGTTGGCATTTTGCGATCTCTTCTCGAGATAACTTGTGGATTCTCACTTGTTGAGAGTTGAATGGGCTGGGGGTAGTTGTCTTAGGGGGGATAGTGCAAGTATTGAATAAAGGTCTCTTGGTTTGGACATTGATCACCACTTAGCTTCTTTAGATCTTTCACAAGCTTCCAACTATGTTTTTGGGCGTTGCATAATGACATGTGCTCTAATTGCCTCCTTGAGACCATTGATGAAACATTCCTTAGAAAAAAAATCAGATAGGCCCTTAGTGCATATTGCAATTGCTCAAAGGCAACAATATAGTCAATAACTACGCCTGTTTGGCGTAATTTTGTCAGTGATCCCAAATAATGAGCGTCACATTCAAAACAAACATAAAGGACTTGCACAAACTAGGTCCAAGCAATGTAGCTTCCATAAGCTTTCTGATACCATTGCCCCCATTACCAATGTTCTAAATCCAAATATAAGACCCCCACTTTTAGTTTTTGTAGGTCATCAGTAATGCCATGGAGAGAGAAATAGTGTTCTATTTGGGTAACCCAACTTGAGGGATTGAAACCTTTTGAAAGCGATGCCACAAATTGTGATCTTGAAAGTGTGGGAGGGGTTATCTAGGAAGGGCACGTGAGTGGCTTGCCCTTTGTTTGCTAGGGATTCCTCCTTGTTTGGATTGATACGTGGATTTGATATCTAGATACCTAAGCAGATACATAGTGATTTGAACACCTGACCTTGTTTGTTCATTATGCTGGATAGATCTTTGAGTGAATTTTCAATGCCAAAAACCTTGGCTTCAAGTTGTTGGTGCTTAGCGGGGGTATGTCTTGGTTTTGGTTCTCTGTGTTTGCTATGTTGCAAGTATGGACCATGGGACCACCTAAGAATTTTGTCAAAGTTTTATTCCCAAGTTATCTCACTAAGATTAATGGCTTGAAAGAAATCTTTTCCAATATACCATGAACACTCTACTGTTGGGTTCACACAAAAAAGGTTATTGGAGACGTAAACCGATGTGATAAACATGACACAAGGAATCTTTTCAGATAGGTCTCCCACATTAGTGTTGGTAGAACCCATTTTTTTTTAATCACGTAGATGGGAGTCTTACTCCCTGTTGAATATTACTGCAATGATAGGATGAAAAGATGTAGGAATTTCATTGGCTGACTGTAGAGGCTAGGGTTTGCAATGTCCCAATGATAGAGGAGTGTCAAGTGCTATAGCTCTTTGATATACCAAAGGGTTTCCAACAATAGTACTCGGTCGAATCTTTCATGACACCAAGGAGGATAGACTGTACCCTTAGCCGTACTACTTGATACCCTAGTATGCGAGAGTGATCACCCTGAGTGTTGTTCTGAGTGTACTATAGCAACAGGATGGTCATAGGTTTATGTAAGGTTGGTTTTAGGTGGGCTTAAAAGACTTCCGATATATGTGAGGGTATGTGGAAGACAATTTTGTATATAGGTGCTATCTGATGTGGTACTACTCGAAAGGGTATTGACAGAGGTTACAAGGGTGTCCAACTAGGTGACACGACTTGTATTTTATGTGTGTATTCTTCCTCGACTGCAGTTTTACTTGCGGAATGATAGATCTCTGTGTTATTTAAAGATGTCGAAACATGTCTCTAGCCTAAAAAGTAATCTGCTAAAATTTGGAGGTGTGTTGGCTTAGGAAAGAGCTCTGATACTACTCGTAGTGTTCCTTAACCTTGAGACTTGAAACATAAACATGTATATAGAGAATATAATCATAGAAAACCAGATACAAGAGACAAATAAGATGAAATATGCTAAATATACCCTTGTATTATGATAATTAGAGGAAAGAAAGCAATGCTCACTTGTCTCTTAAGGTGGGGTGATTTTTCACTGAGAAAAGCTCCCAATACAACAATACAAGACAAAACATTCTATAGCCTCTTACTCTCTTTAAATAAATTCTCAATAGAAAAACCCTAAGTACTTGTGGTCCCATCATTAATGGGTACCAACTTCCTAGTGGGCCTTATAAAGTGGACCCTTTTACATTAAATAACTATCCACTATTATCTAATGGGCCTTATTCAAAGAGGATCACTGCATACATAAATTGACTAACTCCTAGGTAGCCTAAAGTAGGGAGAATAGGGTAGGACCCTAACATGTGTCATCTACAAACCTTATCCAAAGTTTGGGTTATAAAGGAGAGGAAGCAAGGGCTTTGCTCTCTAAATCTTCCACGATCAAATTAGCCACAATGGGGGAAAGTGGGGAACCCATAGCCACACCACATGTTGTTCATATATTTCACTTTGGAAACTAAAGAATGTTGACTTTAGGAAAATCTCGACTAGTCTTGTTGTTTCTTGGTCTGTAATCTTGTTGATAACCCTAATTGATCCCTCGATGGGAATTTTCGTGATGAGAGAAACTACATCAAAACTTATGAACTAGTCATTTGTGTCAAGTTTAATGCCCTTGATTATTTTGACAAAATAGGTGGAGTCTTTAAAAAATGAACTTGTATTAACCACCGAATTTTTGACTTTATGGGCAAGGTGTTTCACAAGCTTATAGGTAGGTCCCCCTATCATGTTGACTATGGGTCTAAGGGGAGCTCCTTCTTTATGTATCTTGGGAAGGCCATAGATCCTTGGGGTGGAGGGACAACTCACGATCAATTTCTTGTTCTCTCTTTCTTTGTTTGATTTAATGGAGTTGGAAACTTATTTTGAGATCTTATTAAGAGGGTTTCTATTGAGCTTCTTATAACTCCCACTATTATTTAGATGGTCAAGCAATTTTTCCAAATAGTCACTCTTGTTCATAATAACCACCACCCTTTCTTTATCTGCTTTTAGAACCACCATTTCCTTGTTGTTGTTAAAGGTTTTTAGATCAAGGTATTCTTGTTTGGAAATGTTATTCTTTGGATGTTTTATCCTTTGCAGAATTATAGAGCAATCTTGTTGAATCTCTTCTTTGATGGCTTTGGGGATATCTTTGATTCCATTTTCTATACTACATAAAATGTCTTCAATCGGAATCTTGTGGGGTGCCATTGCAAAGTTGAGCCCCTTCTAAACTAAACTCCTAATGTTGTCATCGCTGTGTTCGGTGGATAAGTTAACCACTTAATTCTTGCATTGATGGGAGTCTGGGGTTCTTACAAATCTAAATAAGTGAATGGTTGTAAGACTCAGTACCTGCAAATTTGGTAATTAATGAAGGTTAGATAAGCTATTAAAGACAATGCAAATGTAAAAGTAAATGAGACAAAAGAAGGAAAAATAAGAATTAAATAAAATAGAAAATGAAAATAGGAGAGAGATGACCAAGGAATGGGAAATGAAAGGTTAGGCCTGTTGGCCTTCCCATTACCCCAACTCTCTCTATTATTTCTTGTACTTTCACTCTCAAAGAGTCTTTTGGCCAAGAGGAGAGAATGCAAAGGAGGAGCTGTTTGAATTGTTGAATGGCCATAGGGCCATGAACTGCATTGTAACTTGAGATTGCCAAAATGAAAACTGAGCAACCATTCAATGCTGGTGTTTTTTCCTTCGGGTTTCCTGAGGTGAAATTCAGTGTCTTTGTGTGATGGAATTTTGTTGTGGCTGTGTTATTTACTGTGCTTGAGTTATTGGTATTTCTCTATGTTTAAAATGTTGCTAGTAATTGGATTGATGCTTGTGATGAAGAAATTTCATTGTATTACATTATATTTAGTATTTACTCAGAAATTCGTTTTTAGTGGACACTCTGTGATAGACAACAACTCTGTAATCACGTCCATCGATTCTTGTTGTATTCTTGGATCAATGGCCATTAGAAACTAGTTGTTGCATTATTTAGCTTAGTTTCTATTCAACGTTTGAAGGATGGCAATTTAATTCCAAAGAACAACAAAGCTCCAGTCGTTGAGACCGTTGGTGTCAAAACTAGCTTCCACACAGTGCTGCAAAAGTATTGGATGCTGTATGCAACCCCCTTCAACTTGCATGTAGTCTTTACCTGGAAGTTAAGGCCACACGTGACTGTATAGGTTGTATGGGCCGTACGCAGCTCAGGAGGGCCGCCTCTCATTTTTAGGTGGCCGTACAATTGGTTGCTAGGTGAATTCTTGGCTGCGTTGGGTTGTGTGCCGAGTGGGGAAGTCCAAGTGTTAGAGTTTGGTTATAGCTGCTTCCTCCACTAAATCATGCCTGCTTTGGTCAATGCGTTTTGACATTTACTTAGTCATTACATTCAAGCAAAGTTCGTTTATCTCATTCCCATCTATATGAAGGCACCTCACTTATAAATGCATAATTTATGATTTGTAAAAGCATTGTGTATGGAAACAATGCTTATGACATTCCATTCATCTTAAGAAGCCATTTTAGATGTGGTCTAATTATTTGTTGTCTCATACATGTTGCATTAATGGTGCACAAGCTGAATTGGAGTATGATTGTAAGCACAAGAAACATGGAAGGATGGGCGTTGAATGAGACATACCAATCCATTGTGAAGGCTTTGCAAACCATATGCTCTTCACCATTGAAGCTTCATCCCTAACACTCCTTTTACTTGAGAAGGCAATGTATATAAAAGGCAATGTATATGTATGGTAGGCTTTTCATTTGTTTTTATTTTTATTTTTCTGACATTAGACTTGTATGCCATCTTTTTTTCATTTTTATTTTATTGGTGTGACATGTCTCTTTCACCCTGTGCTATCGACTGCACCTCATTTCTCTGGGCGCAACTACACTATCTAAAAGGGTCTCCAATTTAGAAATTCAAAATAGTATACATGCCTCCTTCCTTCTTCTTTTAGCACAAGCATTTATTGTAAACTTTTTGGGTCTTTTTAATTCATTAGGAAGAGTGACACCCTTCTATAGTTATGTTATATTTRTCACATTCTTGAGCATTTATTCTAGTTTCTTGGAGAAATTAYAAGTATTGAAAAGAGTGATCTCCCCTTGCTCTACTATAGCTTACCAGCAAATTGAAAAAGTGATTGGCATTTATATGCAATGCAATTAATTTGAGGGGAAGTGGTCTTCATCAGATGCATAAATTTGTCTAAAATGGACACTTAGTTCATTTCTAATACAATGCTATAGATCTAGGCTAGTGCATTTCTCTCTTGCAATTCAAAACATTGTATTAGGATTGCAACTTAGTAGAATTGGGTTTGTGACTTGACATTCTTGGCATGAATTAGATTGTAGCATAGTGCATGTGGGATTGTTGCTTAACAACTAGAGCATTGGACTTTGATTTGGAGAATGTATGATTGATGTGGACTAGAATAATATTTGTTACTATTTGACCACTTTCCAGTACATTTTCTCTCCTCGTGTGAGATTTGTATATTTTGCCCAAAGACTTTAGCATAATTATGTTGGTTCATTTTAGTCCATTTCCATGCCCTTTAGTGTGGTTGTCCAAGTGGTTTTTATTTTTGGTACCATGATTGTCCATGTCCTTGTAATATTATTGCATTTATGATTATGAGCAATGGTTGAAAATGCCCTAGTGTGATGTGTTAACCTTAGAGTGCATTGGAGACAAGAATTGATCATAGTGGGTTCAATGTTGGTCACATAGATGCATAGTTGGTGGATACCTACTATTATATGTATGATTTCCCACCATGATTGGATAGGTCCATTGCCTATGGTATTTATCATGATACATTTATTCTCTTTTCTTGCCATATTGAGTGTGATTGGAAATTCTAGCTAGGATGAAGGAGGAGTCTTTCTATTTAGCGCAATTAGACTTATTATGACTTTATGGTAATGTGGTGTGAGCTGTGAGGTGTTTATGTGCAATGTCTTTTGTTATTAGCTATATGGAGAAGGGGTGGAGTCATGTAAGAGCTACTAATTTGATGGGGTTGTGATAAGGGCGTGGCATTTACCTTTAGAGCAAGTTTTCCAATGTGAGGGTTGAGCTAGCTAGATAACTTCTCTTTCTAGTTTGGGGACTATTAACTCTATAGGTGCACAATCCCTTAATCATAAGATTTCTTTAGTTACTTGAGTAGGACATTATACACAAACCAACGGTGATAACCATTTTCTTGTTTTTTGGGCATGTCTTCTAGGTGCGGGGGCTTGTCCTTAACAACACTATTAACATTTGGGGTTACTCTGAAAGTGTTTACACCATGCTTGGGGTGCTTCATGAGTTTTGGCGTACATGGTGTATGTTTAGTCCCTGGATGGTTTGAGATGGATTGGCATATGAGAGATAGTCCTTGATGGATTTGCACAATTGAGATGGCTTGCTTAGTGGATGCTCGACCTCAGATGGTTGTTGGTTTTGTATTCTTCCCTTAGGTGTTGGAGTTCTCTTGATAGTTTGGTGGACGCCCTTCATTGGGGGCCCCATGAAGGATCCACTTGCTTGGAGAGTGCCCTACATGGGATGAGGAGCATTGTGTATCTTGGAGGAGGGCATCGAGTCATAGTTGGCATGTGGTAGCTTAGATTCTCGTTCAGAGGATTGGAGATGGCTCAGGGACGCTTGGGGCTTCGATAGTATTTTTGCAGGGGTAGTTGACCTAGTGCAGTACATTGCTTAGGAGGATCATTGGAGTCCACAGAGGCTTGTGATGGAGGGATGCAGATTTGCCTTTTGTAGCCACATCAACTTGGAGCCATTATTGTGCATGCTATCACCTTGGAGCATGACACGTGTACTTTAGAGTGTAGTGTCTCACTTGTGTTGGCCTACAAATACTCACTGTAGGTTGCTTGTAAGGGCTAAGACCCACATTGAATTGGTGGCCTCCTTTACCTGTCATATAAATAGAGGAAGAAGAGAGTCTTTCCATTCATATATGTTCATTCACTCACTTGTATTCACTCATGTGATGGGATGCGACACAGAGAAGAGTGCACACTAACCCCTCTCTCTCTCTAGAGTCCTCACTGGTGCTCTCTCTCTCTCTCTCATCGCTAGAGTTTCTTGGTCTTCTTGAAGGTCTAGGGTTAGGGTTCTCCCTTGGAGATTGGAGATTATGGTTTTGTGATAAAACCCTAGGGTGGAATTGTGAAGAGGAAGAGGGAGGACATCTTGCCTTGGAGGATGTGTTGGAGTGATTCTTGCATATTGGATTTTCTTGGTTGCTAGGTTTTTGTTGATTTTCCCTAGTTAGGGTTTGGAGAGCTGGGAGGATTTGTACTAGCCATTGAAGAAGACTATGGTATGTACATGTACTTCATCTTGAGCATATTAATGTAGTTTTCAACTATCCAATACTTGTGTAATTCCAAATTTGATTTTCAGTTATATATGTTCTTAATGCATTGTTCTTTACAGCCATATGTCTTGTTGATATGACATAAGTAAAAGGAAACTTGTTAAGTGATTTGACATCTAAGTGAAGAATATAAGGGGCTGATTTTACTGCTGTCACACTGCTGTTATTATTGCTGTAAAAGAGTATTTTCAGAGTTGGTTATTGGTTGATAAGTTGTCCTAAAAGGGCTTAAAACTTATCCCTTTGGTTTGGTTTCTTTTCCCTTTGAATTGTCGGGACATTTGGGCTGTTTGGGCTGTTTGGAAGTGAAACATTGTACTCTTTCCACTGCTGTATTGCACCTTGTTTTACAACACCGATAAGGCTGACGATTCACAGGGCGAAGATCCGAGAAACCTTCTAGGTTGAAGGTGAAATTTCTGTTTTGCATTGAATTTTGAAGTCCAAGAAATTTCCACATGGTTTTAGAGCTTGTTATTGTTGAGATCACTCTTGAGCAGTGTTACCAACATCGCGATAATATCGCGATGTTGGCGATATTATATTCAAAATCAGGGTCGGCAATATTTTTCGATATCTTCATTCTTACAACATTGTTTTTCATTCTTACGACATTTTTCGATATTTTCTGATATTTTCCCCGATGTTGCTGATATTTTCGTTTTTGGACCCTCGGCGATATTTTGCTGATGCCGATGTTTGCAACACTACTCTTGAGTAAGAGAGAGTTTGTATTTCAGCAGGAGTTTACTTGGGACATGTACTTGACCTAGTTGTGGTCATTGGGTGAGAAACCCTAGGTTGCTTGGGAGAAGTGTTTGTACCCTAGGAGATTTGTCTACTTCATATACCATAGATTTTTTGCACTTCAGATTTGTTCAAGATGTGTAAGGTGACTCTCGACCTCAGAGAGTGTGATAGGTTGGTTGGGGCTTCTAACTTTGTTCCATGGAAGCTCAAGCTTTAGATTCTTATGGAGGAGACCGATCTTTGGGAGCATGTTGAGAAGGAGATTTGAGAACCTGCCGATATAGAACCTTTGGCCTCTCATTGAATGAAGGAAGCCAAAGTGAGTTGAACAAGAGGTAAACATATTTTGAACCTAGACCCCAATAGGAATTCAATGAAATTCTCTTTGTCTCCCAATTCAAAATGCATCATCGGTTAAATGCATCCTTGTTTGACATTCGACGTAAGAACAAAATCACCCCCCTCGTCTCTAAGTGCATTCGCCCCTCAAAATACTCTTCGTCAGTAGGGAAGAAGTTAAAATTGTTTGGCTTTGAACACGAAAAGGGGCTAACATTGATTGAAGGTTGCATGAAGGGCCCAACCTGCATCTCTAAATTAGGTCGAGAAGGTGGCACTGAATCAAAACATTTCCCCATACCCATCACCTCCTTCAAAGACAAGTGCAAGAGGATACTTGCTAGCGTGCGGATTCTAGTGGGGTACCACACCTTCAATACCTAAAGTGATTGGTGACACCTCCCCTTCAGTATCCATTACCTCTATATCATGGCTTAAACTTACCACAAGATCCTCTTCAATGGCGGCATCAAGTCGCTTTGAAAGAAGAGGGGGCCACTCATGCCTTCTCTTGCTCACATTAGAATTCCCAACCCCAAAAGCTTGGCATTCAGAGACCAAACTATTGCTTTGACAATCCCACCATTCCCAAAACAATTAAGGGAAATGTATTTAGGAGGAAACCTCTCACGTGATTGACTTCTCCATCGATATACATTTTCCATGCCCTCAATAGTATTCCTAGCTTGACCCCTAGAGAAGGAGTGATCTCTAGAGGCAGTTGATCTCATAGAAAAATGAAGCCCACTTTTAGCGGGCCAAATATGCTCACCTGTTGCTATAGCCGTACCCTTGAATGCATTTTAAGCCTTATTCACACTTGCTCTTGTAGCCCCTTCTTCCAAATCGACCCTCTTCTTTGCACCTGTTGCCACCTAATCCACACCTTAGGTCACGTGGAAGAAATCTTCAATCCACTGGGTGTGGCCTTGGGGGCAAGTCTAGAGTCGGGTAGCTATCACATGACACTCGACTCCTCCGTCTATGCTAACTCCTAGCGAAGCCAAGGGGGGTAGTCCCTAATAAAAGAATCTAAGGCTTGATTAAGCTAAATATAAGAAATTCTAGGAGTTAATATGAAACAAAAACAAATACAACTAATCTAGCAATGTATAATGACACATAAAAGGATTGCTTATGCAAGAGATATTAAGCAAATCAAATACTTCAAGATAAATGATAATAAACAATTGAAAGTACTTGAAAGTAAATGCTGATAAGCAAAAAATGAAATATTGTAGACCAGTGCCAATGTATGTATTGCTGTGAAATTTGTTGCTATGCTCTTGGTAAGTTTTATTAATTAAAGATGACTGGTTGAATTAGTGGGTTAATTCAATGAGATGGACCGAAAGTGCAAGTCCACTCACGAGTGCATGTTAGAGATTATAAGTGTGAAAATGAAATCTAAACTAATGTTTGTTTCCTTTCACTACTATCCCTCAAATTGGTACAAGCAGGATTGCAAGGAGTTCCAACGGGGAGAGAGCGAATCCCAAAGTATCCCCCTGAATTCACAAGTCAATCCGCCAATATGATCTTGTATCGAGGAATAGTAATGGAAGGTTTGCCTAGTTAAAACTAGTCCGCACAAATTAAGTCTCTTTCTGATCGTGCTAAGATTCAACAAGCTGGCGAGGCCGAGACCATAATAGGGCCTTAACGGGGAATGTTTATTACTTTGCAAAATGATATACTGAAAATGAAACTAAGCCAACTAATTTGAGAAAGTAAATGTTTTGCGGTGCTTGGGTTTATTTTAGATTTATTTTAACTTGCTAGAATAAAAAGGAACACATGCAAAAGACAAAGTGCAAAAAAGGAGACAATCCCCCCGGAGGTGGGGGGATGAGAGGCCTAGTGGGTTATCCCACTGTTGCTTTCGAGTTACAATTTTTTTTAGAAGAATGTTTGATGGTATTTTATAGATGTAAGACCATGCAAACTTACAAATAGAGAGAAAAATGATATTGGAAGAAGGTTAGGTGCCTTGGGTGGTCCCGGATGCTCCAAATCCTCGAAAACCGGGCAGAGTTTCCCCTTGGATGTTCGTTAAACCTGCAAAAACAGCAAGCTAAAGTCGAGGAAAGTTGCCCAAAATTGATTTGGGACAACTTGCAAAAGATGTTAGACTTTGGCTAAAATTTACAAAGTGAAAGCTTGTGAAACGTTAGTAAATTCAACCAAGAAATCAAGTGGAATTCCAACCTTCTTAGTGGCTTTTGTTTGCTGTTCGGGACAGCAAACAATAAGGCACTAAGATTGCCGAATATGTAATTTGAAGCTCTAAAAATGAATCTAACTTTTAGCCTTGAAATTTTACTATAAAAGGCTTGCTAAAAGAAGAAATTTCTTATGCTAGATCTACTTGGATTAATGAAAACTTGTAATTGTAAACCAGATCTAACATGCATGCATGCAAAAGTAAACTCTTCTTTAAATTTACAATTAAAATCGAGATCTACTTGCATGCATGAGAAAATAACCAAGAAATATTTGATTTTTTATGAAAGAGAGAGAAAAAAGCTTGATAGGTGGAATGCTTGGGCTATGGAGTCTTCTGGTGACAAGCTGTGGGACTACGTCTTCAAGAAGCTCGGAGTTTGTGGAAGATACAAACTAGTTCAGCCACCTCTCCAAGCATGAGAACCTGTAAGCTTAAGAATACTTGCACAAAACCGTTAGATGTGGTGTCACCTACAATAGAGACTTGGATGGCATGATAGTTAGCCAAAACACAGATGCAAATCAAATGCCACTAACCTAATTGAACAATAAGATCTAAGAAATAACCAAATTTAGTAGAGCCTATCCTATTGTGTGACAACAACCTTTCAAAGGCCAAATTAATCAATTAAATGCAAGCAACTAAGATACAATTACCTCATAAATTTAAGCACATGACATCCAACATCCACACAATAACACAAGCCACCTTCTTGACCTCCAAAGTCTTCTTTATTCCAAAATAGTATAACAATACAAATTACAATGCCAAGCCAAGCCCAAACTCTCATTAACCAAAGAGAGGAGAGGAGGCTTCAATATATAGCAAGTGGGAGCAATTCCCAAGGAGAGAGGGTGCTAATCCCAAAGTGTTTGAGACAAATGGAAGGACGGATCCATGGCACATCTCAACAAAGTGAAGTAAATTTGCCACAAATGAGTTGAGAAGGTGCCACATTGCAAGAGGGAGGTGCACAACTTCCTTGGGATTGGCACCCTCAAGGAGAGTGCGCCATCTCCCAAGAGAGGGTGCACCTCCTCATTGGGATCTCCACCATCTCTTGATAACTCAACACTCGACTCAACTCCAAGCTCACTTAACTTGCCTCAAGTGCCAGTATCACTCAGTAAACTAAGAGAGAGGGTGAGTTAACTCATGGCAAGCCAAAAACATGTTTCCAACATGTTTTCTTAATAATAGGGAGCTGACTTATTCGTCTTTTATTCACCTTTTTCAAGTAAAATTGATTTTTGATGAGCAAAAGTCAATTATTTCTCTCGAAAAGGGGATAAATGGGTAAAAGGGGTATTCTGGGTTAGAAAACGATACTCCCCAAGGCGTACAACACCTCCTAGTACCACTTATTTAATTAATACATTGATTTACAAGGAAAATTGTTGTTTTGTGAGAATTTTTTAATGTTAGAAAAACATTAAAATATCCTAGAGGGACGTAATGCATGTCCATAAGACTCTGGGTAAATGATTAGCATGGTAATATACATTGACACTAGACTCAAACATAACACACTAAGGCCTAACCATTAGTACACACTCCAACTTTGGAGGAAGTGAGTGAAAAAACTTAGAAAATTATAAATCGCTAAAAAGCAAGATATAATTAACAAGTGAAAAAAAACACTCTAGAGTATGCACTGATGACCAATTCTTAAGGAGCTGAGTCTTTTACATAGAAGATACCTCATGCTAACTCATTTTATTACAGTTCTCCCATGGGGGTATGGAACATGAATAAAATAAGAAGAATATTTTTTTTTTGAAGGGGCCATAATGCCCGGCTGGATTTCTGAACTTTGAATTTGAACAAGTGCCATGTTCAATCTATGAGGATCTTCGTTGGTCCTGCCTGGTGCAACTAGGGAGGTAACAACACCCACAGTTGTATCGTCGTCTGAACTCATCCTTTTCTTTGTACTCGTGTCCGTACCTAAGCCTGTAACTGTGCCTGCAACTTTACTTTCTACGCGTTTGTACTAGTCTCAAAACCCTTTCTTGTAGCCAAATCTGACCCTAAAATCGTATTTGTGTTTAGTATGCTAGATTGCGTGTTTGTACGGTGGTCACTTTGGGCGTCATTGTAGCCAAACACAACTGTATGGCGTCCATTCTCTTCACTTGTCCCTGTCGCACCTCCACACATGTATCCCATTGCTCTTAGTCCCCAATTCTTACCCCGATTGATCATGTGGTGTTACCCACTCACTGTTGATTTATATAGCTTTGGAAGGTCTTCTGCATTGGCTTGGTGTCTTAGCTTGTGGAAGAGAAGTCCTCTTTAGGTGGTTGTTCAAGAGGAGCAACTAATATGAGTTCCTTCCTAAGTTTAACGTAGGAAAAGTACATTAATTAAATTATTTGATTAATGACTTTGGGTTAAAGTTTTCCTAAGGATAAGTAATTAATTATTTGAGTGAATTAGATCTAATCTCCCCTGTTCATCTATGAAGGCTAGGATTTAATCCTAGCCCTCTATCACTTTGGAGATTAGGGATCTGGCCTATGGAGAAAGTATAAAGTAAACCTAAGGGAGAGGATGAAGGCACATTGAGGAAGCGATTTTCTCAAGGAGTGAGAGACTTGAGTGATTGAAGAGAATTGTGAGGGTTTGCAGAGAAGGATCTCAGAGAGATTTTTAGGACAATTGAGTTGGAAGAGGAGAGGCCGAGTTTCCTAGGGGCCGATTTCCAGTAGAGAGGCTGAGTTTCCTTGGGGCCAATTTCCAGTAGAGGGGGCGATTTCCAGCAGAGGGAGTGATTTCCTGAGACTGATTTCCAGTGGGGGCTGAGTTACAGGTTCTCACACAATTGCATATTTCTTTGTGGGTCTAACCGAAATTTTCCAGATTTAAAAGTGGAGGAAGATTGCTATTGGGTGAAATTTATCTGTTGTTATGTGTCTGATTTTTCTGGTTATTTCCGCTGTAATTAATTTCTGAGTTAATATTCCAATGTATTTATTTTATCAGCAGTTTTCAGATTTTATTGAGAAAAATAATTTATGGGTTTTAAATAAATTGTTGAAATAAAATAGATCAGATTTGGTATAAGAGAATTAACATGGTATCAGAGCACTAGAAACTCTAAAGAAGGGAGATCAGTGGCACAAGGGTTTTGACAACAAAAACTTTTATTTGAGGGTTTTGTGGCTAAAGTTAATTTGGCTAAAATGGCATCATTAGGTCTGAGTTTTGAAGACAGGTTGGAGGGAGCTGCAAACTTCAGTCCATGGAAGGAGAGGATCACCCTAGTGTTTGTGGGCAATGACCTATGGGACTTTGTTGAGAAGGAGATCCCAGAGCCTTCAGATCCCACACAAGCAACCCAACACAATATGAAAGATGTGAAGGCTAGAGTGATCATATTGGATGCCGTGAAGGATCCCATTATTCCTCATTGTTGAATTTTAAGATGCTTAGCTCATGCACATTTAGTTTATTTCATTTAGCATGTACTTGAACCATAAACAATGCAACAATACCATACACAAGTGCTGCAATAACCAAGATCACAAGAAGAATAACCATGCACAAGAACACAAGAAGTATCCTGGAAAAACCCTTCTCAAACAAGGGAAAAACCCAACAATCCTTTGCTATATTCTCAAGAGAAGATCCCCCAACACCATAGACCTAGCACACAAGAGGGTGCTTACCAAAACCTAGAAACTAGCACCCAAGAGAGGTGCACACTTCAGCCGTACTTGCACTTGCTGAAATTCCGAGTTGACAAGTGAGAGTGTGTAATCCTCAATGGGGATTCACCTTTATTTATACAACAACTGACACAACAAAAGGTGTGTCTATTGGCACAATAGGGCCGACCTCAACAACTCAATAATATAATTAATCATTACACAATATTAATTATCTTACATATGGTGGGGCCGACTTGTACCCTTTACATCACAAATTAGGGTTACAAGTAAATCTTACTTAGAGAATATAGCAAGGATCTCACACGTACACTAGTGCTCAACCACTAGGGACACATCCACTTGTGCTCAGCCACAGGGACATCATACTCAACAGATCACTCAACTGAGTCCACAGAAGTACCATCTGGAGTACCATCTCAAGCCGACTCAACTAAGTCCATAGGAGTACAAGGTAGGAGACCATCTCAAACTGACTCAACTCAGTCTAGAGCAGTACAAAACAGGAGACCATCTCAAGTCATCTCAACTCAGTCCAGAGGAGTAGACAAGAGATCACACGTCATAACAACTCAGTCCAGAGTCTGACGCACACCCATCACATGGGCACACCCTGTTGAATTTTCACTATGCTAGGCTCAAGCATGAGGTTTATTTCAATTTTATCATTTACTTGAACCATAAACAAATGCAACTACACCATTCACAATTGCTGCAATAACCAAGATCACAAGAAGAAATACCATGCACAAGAACACGAGAAATATCCTGGGAAACCCTTCTCAACAAGGGAAGAAAACCCAACAATCCTTTGCTATACTCTCAAGGGAAAGACCTCTCACACCATAGACCTAGCACACAAAAGGGTGCTCTCCAAAACCAAGAAGCTAGCGCCCAAGAGAGGTGCGCACTTCAGCCCTAGAAGATGTACTTGCTGAAATTTCCAAATGACAAGTGACATGTGTGTGTTGTGTGTTTCCTCAATGGGGAAATTACCTTTATTTATACTAGACTGGACAGACCAAAAATGGTGTCTATTGGCACAACAGGGCTGACCTTAATAACTCAGAAAATAATTAATTATTACAATAGACATTAATTATCTTTTACATATGGTGGAGCTGGCATGTACCCTTTACATCACAATTAGGGTTACAGGTAAATCTCACTCTCTAACAATATATCAAGGGATCTCACCCACCCACTAGTGCTCAGCCACTAGGGGCACATCCTCCTGTGCTCAGCCACAAGGATGTCCTACTCAACAGATCTCTATCTCACTTAGTCACACAGGAGAATCATCTAGAGTACCACATCGTCTCAACTCTCTGCACAGAGGAGAGCGATACACCCATCACATGGGCACCTTCACCCCTCACAGGGGTACACATTGTTTCATCTCAAACGACACACCCATCTTATGGGCATCCTCACCCCACACAGGGGCATACACATCGATACACCCATCTCATGGGCATCCTCACCCCACACAGGGGCACACAACGTCCCATCTCAGTCTCACAGAGGAATGACACACCCATCACATGGGCACACCCAACTCATGGGCTCTCTCACAGGTCGACTCACTCAGTCTATGTCCTGGAGGATGTCTCACGAAGCTGTAATCATCAACACACCCAACACTTGGGCTCCCTCACACAGATGTCTCAACTCAGTCCAGAGGAGAACAATGTGGAGGATGTCTCATGAAGCTGCAATCAACAACACTCATTTCATAGGGAAGAACACAACTCATAAAATGTGGACAACATTAATCAAGCTGTACCAAAGTGACAACCAGAACAAAAAGATTGTGCTAAGGGAAAAGCTAAACAATATTAAGATGAACAGATCTGAAACTGTAGCCTCATACTTCACAAGGATTCCACAGGTTCATGATGAACTGTCAGCTGTTGGGGAAGTCGTGGATGAGATGGAACTTGTAAAAGTAGCACTGAAGGGTTGTACCAAGCAGTGGGCTACATTTGTTACAGGTATCCTTGCCAAAGACAAGATTTTTGATTGGGCCAGATTATGGGATTATTTCGCCCAAAAGGAGATTTGGGAGGAATCTGTTATTCGTGGACAGTGCAAAGGTGGAGATGAGAAGAATCTTGGTCTAGTTGGGCAAGCAAAGAAGAGCAAGGGTAAAGGCAAGCAAAACCAGAGTGGAGGAGCATCTTCACAAAGGAAGATTGACATGAGCAAAGTTAAGTGCTTTGCATGTCATAAGTTTGGTCATTATGTCAAACAATGTCCAAACAAGAAGAAAGGCAAAGGGAAGATAACTACAGTTGCATTTGCACAGATGGATGAGTTAGCTGAAAAATTCGATAAGGAATTTGCCCTAATATTTTTTCTTTTTGGCACCATTACAAGGGGGGTGTGGTTTGTGGACAGTGGAGCATCTCGTCGCATGACGGGATCTCGTGATAACTTCACCATTATGACCAAGGAGCATCGTGATCTTCATGTAGAGCTTGGTGACAACACAAAGTATGCAGTAGAGGGCATTGGTAGCATATAGTTCCACTTAGACTCTGGAAGTCTTATGGAGGTGAAGGAAGTTATAACTTATGTATGTACCTGGGTTGGAGAAGAATTTACTCTCTGTTTCGGCCATGGAGGACATGGGACTTGAAGTTAGTTTCAAAGGAGGTGAGTTAGTTGGCAGGCTGAAAGGGGCTGATCCTAGCATGAGGTGAGTTATAGGTAGCAAAGAGAGTAACTTGTATTTGTTGAGAGGACAACCAGTTAAATCCCTCGTACATAACAGTGATAGCCAGAGTGAACTTTGGCACATGAGGATGGGACATCTACACTACAGGTCTCTACCATTGTTACGGGAGATAGTCATTGGTTTTCTGGAGTTCAGTATGGAGCAGGATGGTGTGTGTAAAGGATGTGCACTTGGCAAGCAGACCAAGGCAACATTTCTTAACAGTGAGACTAAGTCTAAGGGAGTGCTGGATTTGGTAGATTTTGACGTATGTGGTCCTATGTTCGTGGAGTGTATCTCAAGGTGTAGTTATTTTGTGACATTTATAGACGACTATTGCAGGAGGACATGGATTTACTTCTTGAAGGCCAAAGATGAAGTCTTCAATCGGTTTCAAGATTTCAAAGTTCTTGTGGAGAACTAGACTAGGAAGAAGATCAAGGTCCTAAGATCAGACAATGGAGGCGAGTATACCTCCAACAAGTTCAAGGATTTCTGTAGGGTAGCATGAATCAAGAAATAGCTGGCAATGCCCTACAATCCACAACAAAATGGAGTGGCAGAGAAGAAGAATAGGACTATAGTTGGAGCAACCAAGACCATGATCCATGATCAAGATTTGCCTATGTTCTTATGGGCGGAGGCATGCAATACGATTGTATACTTACAAAACAAGAGTCCTCATAGGGCAATGGAGGACAAGACTCATGAAGAAGTGTTCACAGGAGTGAAATCGGAGGTGAGTCATTTTCGTATCTTCGATAGTCCAATATATATCCACATTCCTTCAGAGAAGAGGACTAAACTGGAGCCCTCATCAGAGAAGGGCATTTTTGTTGGATACAGTGAGACTTTAACGACCTAGAGGGTCTACATTCCAAGGTAGAGGAAGGTAACAGTCAACCGGGATGTTATATTTGAGGAAGGTAGGACCTTTAGGAAGCCACATGACACAAAGCCAGTGGTGGTAGAGGATCGGGGAGCAAGAGGCTCCGAAGATTGAACAGGGACCAACAACACTAGCTATAGGGACACAACCTTTGATTAGGAGGAGGAGCAATAGGCACCTTCAAGCTCTACCAAGAGGAGGTCGAGATGGGCCAAGCAGACCTTGAGGGATGTGGAGGAGCATGTGGAAGCTCCTAGCAGGTGAAATATCCCTGATCTAGCTGATCTGGATATCTATTGCTGAACTACGGTTTTGGCAACTAAATCTGATACTCTGGGGGTTTCTGAATGCTTTTGTGTTACTGTGTGAACATGCTTGGTGATTTTCGCATGTGTGTTCCCGTTTATTATGTGTTTTAGCAGTATAAGACAATGCATGCGAAATAAGGACAACACAGCTCACTGATATATATATATAATGCGAGAAAAGAAGGAAATACAATAATAACTGGAAGAAGATATAATAATCGTCAGTTAGATCTCATGGATCGTCACTGGAATACAAATCAACTGATAAGAAATACCCGTGATCAGAAGAATGGGTGCTGGTCTGTGCATGCACGGATAGATCGGCAAAAAGCAGTTTGGCAGCTCATGGTAACTGCTGTAGAATCCGGAAAACTCGCCTTGATGGCGATACCCGTCGAAATGAGCTAGAAACTGTCTCAAAAGATGCGCCCTGGCCTCTAGACTGATCCTGATGACTGTCGGACTGAAGATCCGATCTCTGAAGCTCCGAATGTCACCCCCTGGGGGTCTACGCACCTCCTGGGCTCAATGAGTGCGCCCTAGTGATTCCATTGGCGGAATCTGATGATGTATAGTTCAAAACGATTGTCCTGGTCTCCTCTGTAATGGGTCTGAATGGATTCCTCAGATCTGCCCCAGAATGTCCCCTGGAACCCCAAATGTGCTTCCTCGAGAGTTGTGCACTAAATGACTGTTTTCTGCTTTCCGAAAGATTCCACTGTCGGAAACTGATGACAGGTGGCTCAATAAGTGTGCCCTGGATAGCTCTCTAATGGGTCGGAAGGAATCAGCCAGATCTGAACTGTCTCAAACGGCCGCACAAACCCTCTCTCAATCACTTGCGCCCTCACTGGCTGAGCTGCGCAATCACTGAACTGGACATTGTAATGCACGATGAAATACTTGGATGGTATCTCCGATAGGCTAGGGTGTGTCTCTCAAAACCGAAACTGATCAAGGGTGGTAGTTTCCTCCAGAAATCCACAAAACAACAAGGGGGTCGATTTCCTCCTCTGCAAATACCTCAACATCAAATCATAACATAATTATGAATTAGGTTGCTTTACCCTTCCTGAAACCCTAATTTGTTGTTGACCTTTTCCCTCCAAGTAATTTTTACTTTATTTTATTATTCCTTGATTAAATCACTTAATTAATTAATTAATTAACCATTTTACCTCTAAAAAGCGATTTATCCATCTTGATGGTTTCTCCAGCCACTGAAAGTCACTTCTCATCATCTTATCCTGTAATGCTCTTCCTCTAGATTCTGATGAGCTATTACACTAAGAGGTTTCTCCAAGTAATATGCCCATTATGACCTTCATAGTGAATTTAATTAAGATATGACCCATATTAACTCAAAATTACGGAAATCGTCGGAATGCAACGGAACCAAAGCCAAGCTGTGCAGAATGGATGCTAATGATGAACGATGCAAGTCGGGCCCAATAAAACCCCTCAATATCTCCCAAACTCTCTGTCACCCCTATCTGGCTACTCTAGTAGGCATAACACTCTGTAATGTTATAATGTCCCAAAATGGGGACATTACAATAGGACCTTCAAGGAGAGTAGACCACCTGCCAGATTTTCCAGCTATATGGCCTTAATGTGTTGAAATATTGTAACTTCGAAGAATATTCTACGGCTACCCAAGAGAGAGTTGAATAATATTATTATATTATATTTTATTGTGCCTTAGAAAAAGTCGACCCTATTGTGCCTTGACAGTTAATTGTAAATTAAGAGGGTAAGGTGGCAGGTTGGCTCAGACCAGATTATAGGCTGGTCAGACCACTATTTATAAGAGATGCTAGTGCCTCATTTGGACACTCACCACACTAGCTCTGCAGCTACGAAGAAGTGCGCAAGTCTTGGAGGAACTGCTACTGCAGCTAAGTGTGATGTCAAGGAGGGTTCTTGGTCCGTGTCTTGATATTTCTTGGTTAAGTGGTGCGCTACTCTTCCTAGTGAAGGAGTAGAGGAGGATCTTCTGTTTAGGCTTTGGTCTATCTATATTGAGGAAGTTTTGCTGGGTTTTCTTCCCCATGAGGGTTTCCCGAGATAATTTGTGTGTCTCTATTGTTTCTGTGATTGTCTCTCTTTCAGTGATCTTATTTATGCAGTTGATGTGCTAAATGATTATAATAATAAAGAAGAACCATAACTTCTAGCTATATAAGTAAAAAATTCAACATAATGAGCACCATTAGTGAGTCCGAGCCTTCTACCTTTGAGGAGGTAGCAGACCAACAGGTTTGGAGGGATGCCATGATGGAAGAGTATAGTTCCATCAGAAAGAATGATGTGTGGGAGATAGTACTGAGGCCTGAGGGAAAGTCAGTGGTCACTTCTCGATGGATCTTTAAGGTCAAGCATGCTGCAGATGGTAGCATTAAGAAGTACAAAGCAAGGTTTGTGGCGAGAGGGTTCTCCCAAAAGGAGGGAGTGGACTATGAGGAGACCTCTGCACCTGTCGCCAGATATGCATCTATTAGGGTAGTTATATCTATTGCCTCATAGATGGGGTGGAGGATTCATCAGATGGATGTGAAGGCTACCTTCCTCAATGGGATGATTGAGGAAGAAGTATATATTGAGTAGCCTCAAGGATTTGAGGTGCATGGGAGGGAGTCCCATGTATGCAGATTGAGGAAGGCCTTGTACAGACTTAAGCAGGAACCTCGGGCATGGTACTCAAGGATTGATGGGTACCTACTTGGTTTAGTCTTCACTAAAAGTGAGGCGGATTCCAAATTGTATTTCACACTTGTTGGAGATGATCCACTATTTTTAGTGCTGTATGTTGATGACCTCTTTCTGACAGGATCAAAGAAGCTCATAAGGATGTGCAAGGGGGAACTTGCTATGGAGTTTGAGATGAAGGATATTGGATTGCTGCACTACTTTTTGGGACTGAAGGTGTGGCAACAACCAGGAGAGATTTTCCTTAGGCAGGGCAAGTATGCAGTTGAGATCTTGAAGAAATTCAGGATGGAGGATTGCAGGCCGATGTCTACACCTATGATCACTAACTTAAGGAAGCTTAATGCTTCCGAGCATGAGTTGGTGGATCCCACTTTGTACATGCAGTTGATCGGGTCCTTGTTGTATCTAGTCAAGACCAGGCCGAAAATTTGCTTTGCAGTGAATACACTCAACCAGTTCATGGTGTGGAGTAGAGGAGGGTTCATTGGGTGGCAGCAAAGCATGTGTTAAGGTATCTTCGTGGTACAATGGACTTTGGACTGAGAGATCTCGGAGTTGGTGGAGTGCAGTTGTAGGGGTACACCGATTCAGACTGGGTACGGAGTGCAATGAACATGAAGAGTACTTTTGAATGTTGTTTTAGCTCGGGGTCAACAGTTATCGGTTTAGCAAGAAAAAACACTCAGTGGCTCTTAGCTCACAAGAGGTTGAGTACATGGCAGCGAGTCTGGCGAGTTGTGAGGCCATTTGGCTTCACAATATGTTCACAATAGGGTTATTTGGTCTTGAGATGGGGCCTATGGTGATCCACTGTGATAACCAAAGCTGTATCAAGCTTTCAGAAAATCTAGTGTTTCATGACAGGTCCAAGCATATAGAGATCATATACCACTTCATCAGAGACATGGTCCAGAGAGGTGCTGTGAGATTGCAGTACATATCCACAAGGGAGCAGATAGCAGACATTCTCATGAAGCCTCTAGAGAAAGGAATTTTTTTTTTCTTCAGGGACAAGCTGGGGGTGGTGGAGAATCCCTTCCTTGCTAGGAGGTAGTGTTGATTTCTATAGCTTTGGAAGGTCTTCTACATTGGCTTGGTGTCTTAGCATGTGGAAGAGAAGTCCTCTTTAGGTGGTTGTTCGAGAGGAACAACTAATATATGAGCTCCATCCTAAGTTTAACTTAGGAATTAAATTATTTGATTAATGTAGACTTTGGGCTAATGTTTTTTCTAAGGATAAGTAATTAATTATTTAAGTGAATTAGATCTAATCTCCACTGTTGATCTAAAAAGGCTAGGATTTAATCCTATCCCTCTATCACTTTGGAGATTAGGGATTTGGCCTACGGAGAAAGTATAAAGTAAATCTAAGGGAGAGGATGAAGACACATTGAGGAAGTGGTTTTCTCAAGGAGTGAGAGACTCGAGTGACTGAGGAGAATTGTGAGGGTTTGCAGAGAAGGATCTCAGCGAGATTTTCAGGACAACTAAGTTGGAAGAGGAGAGGCCGAGATTCCTAGGGGCTGATTTCCAGCAGAGAGGCCGAGTTTTCTAGGGGTCAATTTCCAGCAGAGGGGCTGATTTCCAGTGGGGGCTGAGTTACAGGTTCTCACACAACTGCATATTTCTGTGTCTATTTTCTATGTGGGTCTAACCCAGATTTTCCAGATTTAATAAAGTGAAGGAAGATTGCTGTTGGGTGAAATTTCTCTATTGTTATGTGTTTGATTTTTCTGGTTATTTCCGCTGCAATTAATTTCTGAGTTAATATACCGATGTATTTATTTTATCAGCAGTTTTCAGATTTTATTGAGAAAAATAATTTTTGGGTTTTGAATAAATTGTTGAAATAAAATAGATCAGATCTGGTATAAGAGAATTAACACTCACTTATTCTTGCATAATTCGAAAATCTGTTTTTCATTAGTGCCATTATTGCCAGGAAGCACCTTTGCATGGATGGAGATGATTCTTGTGACAATCAAAGCACCATTCAGCTTGTATGTAATCCCATGGATCATCAAAATACCAAACACATTGAAATTTGTATGCACTGCATTCGACAACTCTATTCCAAGGGATAATGTGTGCCAATATTTGTACCTTTAATAGACCAACTTGCCGACATTTGCACAAAACCTCTACTAGAGGCCACCTTTACCAGCTTGCAGAATTGTATTGGTGTGGGAGATTGCCAATAAAGGGGGATGTTGTGTAATGTCTTCTCTTCATGGCCCCTGTTTAGTGTAAGGGGGGATATTGAAAATAATGTAATTTTCACTTTTGGCCACATCCAACCTTGTAATTTTTAATATATATGTGGGCCCCAAAACCACTATTGAGGAAAGCGTCCTACCTTTGAGTTGGGTATTTATAGTATATACACACTCATTTGTATTTCTCATCTCAAATAATTCATTTATTCTTAATAAAGTGATTTTCCTAAGGGGATCATCAAGTGTTGCACTCTCTCTTGTGCTTGGGTTTCTTCCTCTCTCTAGTGCACTTGATCTAAGGGGTTCTTTCTCTTTCTAGGGTTGCGCTCCTCTTGTTTGATTTCTCTTCAAGTGCTACACTACCCTAGTTTTGGTTTGTTTGTCTCTTTATTATAGAGTTAGGGTTTGTGTCGGTTCGATTTGATGTCTCACTCTCTTGTGAATATCAACAAAATGCTTAATTCTTTTAATATATAGAGTGAAAGTACATGCATTTATGCAAAAAAGGGTTGTGAAAACAACCACCACGAGCTAAGGCCACAAGGCAAAGAAACCTAGCCTATCAAAAGGGCATCAAAATAGAGAATCATAGGATTCCAAGGTGTTGGAGGCAAAAAACATTAAACGCAAGTAGACATGCCAATTGGCTAGAGTGAATGGGTAGATCAAGAAGTTGTTGGATTCAAACTTGCTGTGGGTGGAGGGTCTTTGTCATTATGAGGAGGCTCATATTCATCCTTGCCCTAAACGGGCTCTTAAGGATGCTCTGGTTCAAATATGGCCAAAGGAGCTATCTAAAATTTATTGAACTGGGGACCTTTGGGGTCTTGGCAAGGGGGAAACTCCTCCTTTCTCGACATTCTCTCATTGCTCGACTTGCCCTGTACTTGGGTCGATAGATCCCTACAACTTTAGAGTGTGAAGAGAGAGTAGGGGAGTGTCCTTTAGGAGGCACTCGGCTTGTGATACATGATGCATGGTCTAGTGGTCGATCAATACACATAGATGTGTCACTTACATTTTCACCTTCTTTGTTTACATCTGAATATGTAGATATAGATGGACACATTCGAGGGCCATCATACCAGGTACAATTTCTGTTGTTGTGCATTTGTGAAAACACATTCATTCCTTAAATAGACCACATTTATTTTTATTTCAATGTTCCAAACCAAACCAATACAGTTCATTATCAACAGTGATTTGGAAATAGAGAATCCGATTATAGATCATATTAATATGCTATTAACTTTTTTTTCGAAGGCAATTTCTATTCTTATATTCATTCCTTGTTTTCCAAAGATGATTTAAAATATCAATTCTAATCCATTGCCATGTTGTGTGAAATTCTATGGCCCATGGGAAGTCTCCTAAAAGGGCAGACTTCCAGTTGCTTATCAATGGGAGAAGTTGATGGCAAATCTTATAAGCCCATATTCCCAATGACACTGGGCATACTTATAGTACCAAACAAAGGCTTTGGGGTTTCATTTTTGCTATAGAACGAACATTTGGGATGGGGGATCCCCATGCACTTTATGTTGAGATTTGGGTACCCTGGAAAGTGGCCCCCTTGTGTTTGTGAGCTTCTAAACACATGTGGGAAGTACTTTGTACCATGTACCATTTACCTTATGTCTAATTTCACTCTGACTTAGGAGATTTAAGTCAAAAGTGAAATTTGGTCATTTTAGCCGAAAATGACAATTAATTCACTTTGTGGGTGAATTGAGGGACATAAAGTGAAACTATGGAAACTTAAGTAAAGTGGGTTTTGAGTTGAGATTCTTTTGAGATGATCTCAACAATTGATTAGGGATGAGATGAGATGTTCACATCCACTCATATTTTAGGTTTCCTTATGCTTCCTTAAGGAGGGTGCAAGGGCAAAGGAGAGTTCATTATTCCTTGTTATGTTCACCAAGAGAGTTGGGAGAGGAGCATGAGGATGAGGTTGGATGCATTGAGTGAGGAAAGCTTGGGCACCCACATTCATGNAGAACAACAAAGAAGTTACTGAACAGTTTGCTGTTATAAAACAACAACAAACCCTTGTTTGACAGTTGAAACTTAGAGCCAACTCGAGGTCAAAGACAGACCTAGTTGGCAGCTTGTTAGGACTTGGAAAATCTTCACTTTAGGCGTTGTCTAATAAGTAGGCTTCCATGAATTAGAGACCAGGCTAAGCAGGGAAACAAAGGTTTTCCCCAGGGGGGTTTTATCTAGGGTCATGTTGACCAAAAATACATGTGTTCATTTTCATGTATGCTAGTGTTTAGAACAACATTATTTCAGTTCTAAAAGATCTCTAGGTGTGTTATATAGCTTATGGTATGCATGTGCTAACATCTTGTGACAAAACTACATGCTAGAGCACCTTAATGGCCTATGTAACTGTGACAGAACAACAAAGAAGTTACTGAACAGTTTGCTGTTATAAAACAGCAGCAAACCCTTGTTTGACAGTTGAAACTTAGAGCCAACTTGAGGTCAAAGACAGACCTAGTTGGCAGCTTGTTAGGACTTGGAAAATCTTCACTTTAGGCGTTGTCTAATAAGTAGGCTTCCATGAATTAGAGACCCGGCTAAGCAGGGAAACAAAGGTTTTGGGGTTTCATTTTTTTCTATAGAATGAACATTTGGGATGGGGGATCCCTATGTACTTTAGTTGTTGTCTAGTAGGTAGGTCTCCATGAATCAGAGATCTGGAAAAGCAAGGCTTTTTAGGTTTAAGGTACATATTCCAGATGGAGTTTAGACAATACAACCATGTTTTCTCTTTTGACTTAATCCTCTAAACTTGTTGATTTTGGCATCTAGCCTCAACCTAGATGATACCCATTAGTAACCATCGATGGACTTATATTCCTTATAACCTTTCCTTTGATTCCATCTCTATTCCTTCCACCAAGTTTGTGGTCTTGATAGACCCAACTTTAGAAAAAAATTGTCTAGAATTACACCATGCACTTTTTTCTAGGAGAATTTATCATTTGTGATAAGCTTGAACTCTCCTTTTAGAGTTTCCCAATTCTTCTTGTGTCTATTCTAATTGTCATATAAATCTCCAGAGAAGCAGATGCATTTTTTGAATAGCCTCTTAGTTGAGAACCAAGCAATCTTTGTTAAGGGCTTGTTGTCCTATAGAACCACCGGTGACCACCACAAGCCATGATCATTGAAGGAAAGCCGTCCCTTAAAGTATCACTTTTTCAGATTTGTGTGTGCTTGGCGACCTCCTAGGCCCGCCACATGTTTTTTGCCACAAAAGCCCCATTCAATTAAACAAGACCTGATCAAGAGGGTCCACAAATTTAAAGTTTAAATTACTTCATACCATACGACCATAAGGGGCTCTTGAGGTGATACGATTCCTCAACAAACTTTTCTAGGCTTACTAGTCCTGAACGACTCTAATGTCCGATTTGGCACATAAGGCCCGAGCCTAAGTTCTAGTGGCAAGAATACCCATTCCTCTTTTATCTCCAAGTGTACATACAACAAAATCCCTCTCTGACCCTTTGGACACCTTTGTTACCACTAGAGTTTGCTGACAAAAGGTGTTTGAGAAGCTTTTTAAGCTAGAAATAGGCTCGAGTTGAAGGAACCTGGTATGAAGACTAGTGTACATGGGTGGCAACCAAAACTTTGGTACAATTTTGGAGCTTAGTAGCAATGGAGATATGTTTCACAATCCATTTGTCAATCTTCTTGGCCACCCTTTGTAAAAATGCCTCCCAAAGCTCCTTGCAGGAGGCAAAAGGAATCCCCAAAAACTTACACCTGGCTAGGTTGAATCCATGCCCATCCTTTCCCCATGTGTCAATGTAGTGCATCCCTTTGGCTAAGATGGAAGCACCGAGTCTTAGCCATTTGCAATTTGTGTTGAACTTTAAGCACACAAGAATGATGAAAACATGATTAGAAATAGTCTCATATTAAGATACAATGGGGTTGATCCCCTTTTATTTCATTTGCTAGGTAGTTGTGTTACTCGTACAACCTAACTACCTCTTTTAATACTATTTAATTAACTTATCTCTATCTTTTTATTAGTCATTAATATTAACATGAATTTTACATTAGATTGTCATTAGGAGTGATATACTCCAATACTCTAACACCCTCCTCTTAGCACTACAATACAAAGTAACAACAAAAACATAAAATGAAAAATTATTCTCAAGTAACTTCACTTCATAGTTTGAAATTATGTATGCACTCCATCAAGTTGTCTCATCACCCTCGTAACGGTAGAATTCCCAAATTCGCGAACTGCTTGAATTCCTAAACTCCCGAATCAGTGGAACTCTCTAAATTCCCAAGTTCTTGAACTACTGGACTTCCCGAACTCCTGAATCAATGCGATTCTTGAATTCCCAAATCACTTGGACAACAATCCTCGCCGAGTTAAACCTTCTCTGATTCCACTGTCTTGGAAATTAAATTACTTAGAATAAGAAATCGGTGAATGTATTGTCCCCATTTTCGAGTTCCCCTGCTCTGCAATTGGAGATGACTTTTTGGGTTTGTGTCAGCCTGATCAGAGGGGTAATTTGATGTTACCAGTGAGCTAAAAGGGTTTAGAGGAGTTATATGATACCCAACTAGGTCCGTTTATCATGTTTCATCATCGGGATCACTCCTACGCAGTCAGATAGCGGTTCCGATGCATTTCGACCGTTCCCGTAATTTGAGAGTTATATTGAACATAATTTAATTAATTTCACTAAGGGTGTTATTTTAATTGAATTATTTAAGGGGGCACCTAAGTGTAATAACTCGTTGGAACCAGGATGAAAAACTTTAAATGTTGGGAGGATGAAAAGTGACTTCCAGTGCCTGGAAATGTTTTAAAATAAGATAAATCACTTTTTGGAGTTAAAAGGGTGTTATAAAGTGACTTTGGGGAAATATTAAAGATAAATTAAAAACTCACTTTTATATTATTTAATTGAGGGGAAAAAAGGTAAAAAGGGTATAAAGGAGAATTAAAAACTCATTCTTTCATTTTTCATGATCATTTATCAAATTTGGATTTTGGAGAGCTCTTGTGGCTTTTGGGGCTTTGGGGCCAACAATCCTTGAGCAGATTGGTTTCGGTGATGAAACGAATTCACCCTAGCTGGTCAGTTGGAGAGATCAAACAGATTTCACAGGTATTCATCGTTGAAGAAGGAGATTCAATAGCTTTGCTAAATAGTGGGCATTTTCAGATTGTTGAGGGTTTGTGTAGGACTTGAGGGCAGATCTGGCTGCCATTCATCATCTTTTCTCTTCTCCTGGGTAGCTTTGCCATTGTTGCAGCTTCTGTGACCAAGGAGAGGGTGCTGCATTCATCCCTTGGCTGTTCGTGGGTCTTTGAAGGAGGGCTGCTTTGTATTTGCAGTGGTAGGAAGCACCAGAGGGGACTGTCCATCCACTATTGCAGGCAGCACTCTTATTTAGCGGCTGTATGCTATTTGAGGGAGGCCGTACTCTTGATTATAAACACCTGTGGAGAATTCAAGAAGGGAAGAATCATCCATATTGTGAACAGTAAGGATTACAGGAGGTGCCGAACCCTTGATTGCTGTGCGTGGGGTCTAAAAGGGAGTCTATTGAGCAGATCGATCATCGAACTACAGTTTCTCATCTCTATTCACACTATCAGATCGTGTTGGTTATCTACTGATCGAGTTTCTTCTTTTTCCATTTGATTTCCCCAGAAATTGTGCCATCCATTTGCTGATTATGGTGTGTGAAAAGATGTCTGTCTAGGGTGCTGCAAATTTCTAAGCACAAGCACAGGTTAGAAAGAATAAAATATCAGATTGTATTTGCTGGGATATTCTTGCTGTTAGTGATGGAATGAATGAGNCCATCCATTTGCTGATTATGGTGTGTGAAAAGATGTCTGTCTAGGGTGCTGCAAATTTCTAAGCACAAGCACAGGTTAGAAAGAATAAAATATCAGATTGTATTTGCTGGGATATTCTTGCTGTTAGTGATGGAATGAATGAGATTTGAAGGAGGCACTTCAGCATATGTACTGCTGTCCAAGTGTGGATGACGCCGAATCTATCCTCTACAGTTTGTGGCAATAAGAAACGGGGGCGCATCATTTATACCGTTCATGGGTTTTGTGTGGGCATCAAAGAGGAACAGTTTGTGGGGTCATCTTCAGGACAGAGTTAGTGGCCATCTCTCACAGCCATACTCAGCAGCGAATCAGCCAGTCTACAGCAGACCGTGGTGTTCTCAAGGGGGCTGCTACAGCGCTTATATTGCTGTCCAAAAGTGTTAGCTACAGGTCAGAACTTATATATATATATATATATATATATATATCAGAACTGTAGTGTTGGGTTTACTTGCTCTCATAACAGTTGTAGGAAGTTATTATCATTTACCATCTTCCTATATTTAATGCAATTAAAACCTCCATTTAGGTGCCAAAAACATTGTGGGTTGTGAAATTGTGGGTTTGCTGCAAACTGTTTGACAAAAGTCCTGAATCAAAAAAACACACATATCAGCCAAAAACAAATACCCTAACAGCAGTTTACTAAAACCCTATCAACAGTAAACACAAATTATATCAAGCAGCCCTAAGAGGGGATCTTACAGTGAATCGCCCTTAGTTTTTGTTACTGTCATCTCCTTTGTTTCACTGGGATAAACCTTTGTGTTCATGTGTTCAGAGAGGTAAATTGTAGATATAATATTATATAAATTGATAAAAAATATCTCAATATAAAAGGAATACCTGTCAGTATAAATTGTAGATCTAATATTATATAAATTGAAAGTAAAAGGAATACCTGTCAGTGCCCTATGAATCTTTTTGGAGAATATTCTCTCACAATTTTCTTATTCCTCTGTTTCCTAATTATTGGTTTTGGAAAATATTCCCTCACAATCTGCTTATTTCTCTATTTCTTGATTATTTTTATGTTTGTGTTTTGCATTCAATTTCTATATTATTTGCCCCATGTCTCAAATAAATTTGGGAAGAAAAAAATACTTCTTTTTTTCCACGGTGTCTGGCCTGAAATTTTTATTGAGGGAATGAAATTAGAGCACAAAAATTCCCTTGCTCCTCATTGTGACATTCTCATTCTGTGGGTGTGTTGATTGCATTTCAGGAGGCCATGGTGTTCTCACTGCCACTTGCCTTTGTTTCTCAATTTCTTTTACCCGTTTGGCTCTGCTCTAGTTGAGTCACTGTATGAAGAATTTACATGATGCATTATCTGCTTCTGTCACATGCTCTAGGAAATGGTGTATGCTGTATTCTGGGTGATGTTCTCTTATGCAGATTAGGTCACTTCCTTGCGGATTAGGGCACAATTCCTTCGTCACTTTTATTCCCCTGTGATTTGTGAGTCGTCTTCTTTGCAAAACCAAAACCTTCCTCTCTGCAAATGATGGTCTTCTCTGCAATTCGTGAAGCTTCCTCTCTGCAAATGACAGTCTTGTCCGCAATTCGTGGAGCTTCCTCTCTGCTGATTCCTTTCAATTGACAATGTTCCCTCAGGATTCATTGGCATCTCTCTTCTCCAATAGAGGAGCCAAATTAGTTCATGTCTTTTGATATGTGTTGTCCGTACAGAGGACGGGCATCCCTTCATGGAGGGAATGCTTCAATTTTCATATGGTGGCTCGTCTTCTTTTGATATGACATCCTAACTTCTTTTCTTTGAAACCCCATTCATTTGTCTTCTTTTCTCTCATCAATCGTTGGCGTGACATGTGACTATAATTCCTTAACAATTCATGGGCTTTGCTCTGATACCATGTTAAACTTTGAAGCACACAAGAAAGACGAAGACATGATTAAAAATGCAGTCATGTAAAACATATGCAGTCCTTTGATACAATGGGGTTGATACCCTTTTAATTCATTTGCTAGGTAGTTGTATTACTTGTACAACTTAATTACTTCATTACTAATATCTAATTAACTTATCTGTATCTTTTTATTAGTCACTTATATTAAAGTTGACTTTACATTAGATTGCCATTAAATTGTATGATACTCCTATACCCAACCAATTTGAGCCCCAAAGTTTCACAAAAGATTTGTAGGGAGTCCATTGTGTTATCTAGAGTCTCCTTTTCTTCTAGAGTCATCAAAAGAGAATCATTTGCAAAATGCCCATTCATTGGTTAACCACCATTAGGAGCAGGGAGAGGGATACCTTTGATTAGGCCAAGGTTATTCTATTTTGTTAGATTATGTAGATTGGGCAGGTACTTCCACACTAGGGGTGTCTATTAGTGTGGAAGAGGCCCAACTTATGCCTAGACAACACTATATTGGTGGGGACCACTCAAGTCAACATGAGATTAAGTCACAGCCTGTGGATGTGACTTAAGTGATCTCAATGCTTGATTAAGTCCCCACCACTAGATCAAGATCTTGATAAGAAGATCCAAGGGCCAGGACTGCATGAGAGGAAAGGCTAGGGTTACAAATAACCTAGAAGGCCTCATTCCATATGATATCTCAAGTGAAGGCAACCGATAAAGAAAGAGAGGCACCTCTAGGGAGATCTGATAACAGGGTTAAGTCGAACCAACATTAGAGGGTCGAGCAAAATCAAGGAGATAAGGAAAGGAGGGTTGAGTAGGGTCAATGACTAGACCAAGTCGGGTCTAGCAATGCAAGACAAGGAGGCTAAGCAGTGGAAAGGAGGCCGAGCTAGGGCCACCTGCAAGTAAAGCCAACAAAACTTTCAGGAAAAGGAGTCCGCACAAGTGGTACGGATCCCGTACGGATCACCAACTGAGAAAGGAAGTCATACCAGGTCTGAAAATAGAAAAGAAATTCTATTTATTAGTGTTTTGTTGAAGATTAAGGTAAAACCCAACTATATTGTAATCACATTTTTCCTATACGGCCGCCCCAAGTGAATCCCATGAGTGTACGGAACCGTACAGGTGGTACAGTCCTTGCATATCAGTTTGGGCGAAATACATCTATGTATGCACATACCCGTGATAAATAAATTGTGTTTGAAGTGGTGTTGTTGCCAGAATTTGTTTCTCATGTATAGTTTATTTTGTGTGGCTGTTCCAAATATCATTAATGCAATCACTGTAACTAAGATCTAATAATTAAGTTTATAAGCTAATCTCTTCATGGTATCAAAGCCAGACTTTTGAAAGCCCCAAAAGAGGTGTAGAAGCTTTGTACTATCAGAGACAAGGAAAGTTGAAGATTAAAAGGAGGGCCATACCTTCTACGCTGAAGCAAGAGAAGAGGATCGAGCAGTGTCGATTTGCTCAGAGAAAGAGGGAGCAAGTTAGAGTTGGTACAAGTCCGCCCATTGAAAGTACTGAGAAAGGTTTTCAGAAGAGGCTGAAACTAAGTAGCAAGATGGCTACAAACCTCAGATATGAGGATAGACTTGATGGTGGCTCTAACTACATGCAATGGAAGTACAGAATGAAGAATGCTCTTCAAGAGAGCAAAGTATGGGGTATTGTTGAGAAGAAAACCACAATCCCTACTGATGCTAAAGACAAAGAATTACATTATGCTCTAGAAATCAGAGCTCAGAGGATCCTTCTAGATGGATCATCTGGTACCAAACATTGGTGAGAAGCAAACAACTCATGAAATGTGGTCACATATGAAGGGGTTGTTTGAAGCCAAGAATGAGAGCAGAATCATGGCTCTCAAAGAGAGACTTCAACACACAAAGATGTCTAAAGGGGAAGGTGTTA
>ML801982.1:138122-168566 GCA_009831015.1 Picea engelmannii
TAGGATACGTGACACAGAGGGGGGTTTGGACGTATCCTGTGACTTAGGTTCTCAGCTATTCTATAGAAAATCTGAAAACAGTTTTTTTTTGGTTGTTCCCAGTGGAAAACTTTTACAACCTCTTCTAACTCCTTTCTAGAAATCCCATTCTATGCTGCAAATCACGTATTGCCTATTCAAGGTATACTTTTAAGTTTTATGCTAGAAGATATTTAGTATAATAGTGAGATTATTTTGATTATACTGAGGCGATTGTGTATAGTGCATCACAGGATGTATCATATATCACAACTGATTTGCCATTTTCTAAAATACAGTGTAATAGATAACTAAATTGCTCTGGTTTTCTAAGGAGGATTTGCATTTCTTTAATGATGTCTACTTTCTTATCCATCTGCAGGAAAATCCAGACTTGTGGAAGTGGCTTTCTGCTCAGGAACCTGCGCCTGAGGCTGTGTTTAAAAATCCGGTATGCATTTTGTTAGAAATGGGATTTACCATCATGTTTAGGAGACTTTTTGGCTTGGAAACATTATTTTCTTGATATTAATGGCAGCATTATTGGCCAGGTATTCTCTGCTTTGCATGAAAAGGTTTTGAAAAAACTGAATGCTTATGCTTCTCCTGAGACAAGAGCTGCGCCTGGACAGCCATGGGTCAGGGGATGGGATGATAAGAGAGGACTGGGAGGTCCAATAGCTGGAAATCAGTGAATAGTTTGAAGCTTTAATGTAAAAAAGGATCTGTATTTAGTTTCTATTATCTGGACGTTAACATGGGTTAGGTAGAATGGAATTCTACACCCCATATTATTCTACAACCAAAGTTTGATGGAATTGAAACCGCCTGTCTGTTTACTGCTGGAATGAAATATCTTAGCTTAAGAGGGTTGTAAAAATTATCCATCAGCATGAAGAACTAGGTGAAATGTTTGTTCAAGAGTTCAAAATAATGTGTGCGTTTACTATAGTGTTAAACCATCTGTGTAATAGAAATTATTTGAATAAAATCTGAACAATGTGGATCAGCCATTTCATGGCTTCGTTGCTGAATATGGGAAAATTTCTGTAAGCGTGCATGAATATTATTCTAAATAAATGAATTGAGATACTGTTGCAATGAGCTATGGACCATCTCTTTTGTTTTTTTTGAGAAGTCATTTTTGCTTCTTTATGGGTAGTTAAATTGGTTACATGTCTTTTTCAGATTTAACATCGAGATACCTTGGCTACTCCCTTGGAAATATGTACATGATATATTCAACAGCCCCATTGACTGTTCTTGGTCACCCGGAACAATTAAAATCTCTCTCTCTCTCTCTCTCTCTCTGTATTTCATATTTCATATGTATTTCTATGATAGCACACGGAGCAACTTTTTGAATTTATTAGTCCTTACTGAGTGCAGAAATTCTATCTATCAAATGGTGGTTAAGGAGAATCAGAAACAATGCAAGCCTGTCGTTTTTAGTTGCTTTATAAATAACTGGTACTAAGATCCTTTTGTATTGTATAAGAAAAGGAGTTTGAAGTAGAGCCATCCATGTATAATGGAGGAGACTATATTGAATATGGACTTGCCATTTTTGACTGTTTAAAAGGTGGATATTCTGCCAATAAAAAAATCTTGCAAGAGAAACTTGGATTTTGTTAGAAGAATCTTAATCAGAGAACTAAGAATGTAGAATGGCACGAATCCACTGTTATATACATCTAAAAGAATAGAGTAAGCTAACCACGAAAAGCTAGTTTCTTATGCTGGTGCTGTGCATCTGGAAGTGTATGCGGATAATTGAAGGCATTTGTAATAGGGTCAAGTTACTTTTATTCGACTATTAGATATATTTGATTTAATTATTATTCATTAACACTTTTAGAATAACGCATTGCTTCTTCACTCCATACCCCTGTGGGCCTGTTTCCTTAATTTGTTACTTTATCTTGGAGGAAGATGAGGACACTTTGGTGTCTCATCCAACTCTTTATGCCCATGCATCTTTCCCAGCCACTACTCTTCGTCAATCTTGGAGAATTTCTGGGCAGTCTCCCAAAGATTCTGGTTTTTGAGGTTCAAGGCTTCCTCAAGGCCTAGGTGTGGTTTTGCCAAAGATCTTTTAACTGAAATTGCAGCCTTAAACCTTTGCCCACACATATACTGATTAATCCTTTAGTAAATATATGACACAAATCCCCCAAATATTCATCAAGGTTTACCCAGGAAGTGAGTTGTGATTATGAGTTCCCTTACAATTTTCCTAAACCTAGTCTTGCGAATTCATTCACATCGGAGCTCAGTGCCTCATACTTGCATGGATGTAGGGCTCATTCCATTTCTGCGATCTAAGTTGTTTCACAGCCTGTACAGATAGATGAGGAGGGGATTTTTCTTGCTGCAAACCGAGATTCTTGTCATACCCTCCAGCGTTTATTGTCACGTGTCTTCCTTCTTTACCGGAGGTTTAGCCCATTGGCCCTTTGATAAACTCTATTCAGCAAATATTTTGTGGGAGTTACTCCATTTTGTGGATCTTATAAGTGTTTCATTTCCACCCTCCCTTGAGTTGATTGGTTTCACCATTGACCCCCAGCTCACGACATGGATAGTATATTTATTAGTTGCTTCCAAAAACATCAGAGCTGGTTTGTTGAGGTTGGTGAGATTTGGTCGGATTTGTAAATTGGTGTTGATGTTTAATGATTCCCAGATCTGATAGTTATTGCCTTATGATTAATAACAAGATTCACTTTCATACAACAATTATTATAGAATAACTATACACCGAAAATCTCAACTATAACAATGCAACGGAAATAACCAAATCTATAAATATTAATCATGCACAGTGGACACAAGAATACAACACAAGAACACGAGTTTATCCTGGGAAACCCAACCTTGGGAGAAAACCCAACAACCTTTCTATAGAAGAATTTAGTCCAAGATATTACCAATACATCACCATCAATAGCCAAAATACTATACAGAGAAGATCCTCCCCAAGGCTAGCATAACCAAGACCTAGTGCCTCAATAAGATGACCAAGAGCAACCAAGAATATCCTTTCCAAGTGTGGCACACTCATCAAGATACCAGAAAGCCAAAAATAGTTAAATTACCAAAACTGCAGTTGCAACTGCCTTGTGTGCACTATAGAAGCAGTTGTCTAATTGTCCAAATGAAATGATCCAATCTTGTATTTATACTTATTTGGGCATTTGTCTGGGGCTGACTTCTTATTCTGGGTCTTCAAATTTGTTCCTAGGGCTTCTGTAATGGTGTAGATGGGTCTTTTTGTACTTTCTTGTGGAGAATGACTTGCTCGAAGTTGCAAATCTTCAACACTCACTCAACGAGGGAGACATTCTCCATACTTGGATTTCTTCTGTCATAGAAAGGTTTTCTTCATGAGCCATGTTGATGATCAATCTCCATACAATTGTGTCTAGCACCTCGGGTCTCAATGAAGACCACACCTGGACCATTCACTTTCACAAGTACACCCTTGTGAGTGAAAGACACCACATGTAAACCCCTGTGAGTGAATCTGCGATTCTTCGCTGGTTAAACCACCAATCCTGGGAAAGCGACGTCCGATGTTATTTGACACGTGGAAGCACCTCAAGCATCTCGAGTCTACATGTAAACCCCTATAAGTAAGGACTATGCTTGGGCCACATGTACACCCCTGTGAATATCTGCCCGATGCTGCAAATCATAAACGCTCCCTCTTAGCGGGGAAGACATTTTGCATCATGCATCATACTTGGCCACTTATCACAGTAAATCTCTGTGAATGAGCTCATCATTCTTCCAAGGTCACACAGACCTATCCGAGGTCACACAGACCCGTCCTAGGAGAATGGCTCTAGGGTCACACAGACCCATCTGATGCTACTAGAATGTCAACAATCTGCTTGTCTGTGTGCTGGAATCTGATTGCGCCATTTGCACCATGTCTTGGATGAAGTCCTGCAAGAAGCCTTCGAAACGACACTGTTTCACGACTTATGTCATTGGGTGCGATATACTCTACCTCTGTTGTATTGAGTGCTACATAAGTCTGCTTCTTGCTAAGCCAAGAAGCATGGCTAATCCGATGCAACACCCACTGGTGCTCTTTTTGTCTACCACACTTCTTGCCTGGTCAGAATCTGTATATCTCTGCAGCTTCACCCCATCATCTTAGACATATCATGTCCAACTGTACCACATAGGTACATGCTTTGCTGCAACCCAATGGTAGTGTCTCGGCTCTACCATAAACTGGCTCGAGGTGCAACACAAGTATCCGACCTGGTGTTAACTAGCTACATCAAGGATCCAATCAACTGCCTGTACATCGTGGGATCTACCAAATCTGAATCTCAAGTAGAATCACTCAACTTCTTCAGATTTGTCATCATAGGTGTAGTCATGGACTTGCAGTCCATCATATCGAATCTCATTTGTATCCCCTGAATGAGAAAGATCTCATTTTATCTCGTCACACCTCTAATCCCAAGATTACATCCGACCAGGATCCTCCATCTTGAACTTTGAGGCCAACTCCCTCTGTCACTGGAATAAGTCCTGGTGTCCAGTCTGCCTCACTTGCTGCTCCCTCTATGATTGAGACAAAATCCATACCCAGTCCTCCTGTCTGGCTGCCTCCTCTGTCACTGTAGCAAGTTCTATTGAAACAAGTGTATCTTCCTAGGAGATCTCACATCTCCTCGAAGCCTCCTCAAATCATGACACTTGTCTGTTAGTCCTGGAAGGTATCTCTCTCACCTGGATTTGAGGGGGAACTCCCTCTGAATGATTGGTTCTCCCTTTGAGCCAACTGACTCTCTCTCTCTCTCTGAGATCAGGCTCACTCCGAGTCTGCATCATTCTTGGTTAAAACCAAGCTCATCAAGTATCCATTGATCCTGGACTACCATGCTCCCTGTGAAACACGACTCCCTCTGAGTCTATACAATCTTTGGAGTCATCTGCTCCCTTTGCATTTGCTGATCTCCTCTGAAGTCTGATCTCCAATGAATTGTCCTGGGAGGTTGCTCCTCCCTACTGGATCCTAAGGGCCGACTCCCTCTGAACTCTGGCTCCCTATGAGCTGGTACTTGGTGGGGCCACCTGCCTCACTATTGGTGGAGCCACATGCTCCTCCTCATAACTGGAAGGTTTGGAATCAATGATGTGACTCCATGTAACTCAAGAATCTCCGAGGTAGTTTGCTCTCCCTGAAAGTATCACAGGGAGTTGCATGCCATACTGTATCCTACAAGGTATCATGAAACCACGCTGGCCTCTTCCTGGTCATTGCAACATCTCTAGGTAGATCCACTGACCCGACTGACTCCACCGACTCTTCTCGATGATCTGAAAAGTGAACAACTGGACTAGAGGGATCTATATGGTCATCTTCGAAGCCTTCTGCTCTTCGCAATCAATCTCCATGTGAAACACTTTGTATCCCACAAAAATATCCTTCTTTCTAGAAGGTTCTAACTTTGTCCTCTTCGCCTTCGGTACATGGATGTATATGGTCATGTACACAACTCTATGTCTGGATAGTCTGCTCCATGTCTCAAACTAGAGACCATCTAATCTGTTGCCTCCTGCAACCGTCACTATAGCTCCTTCTCAGAGCTACCACTTGTGACCTGCCTGGAACAAAAACAATAACAAGGGAAAATAGCAGACAAGAACAATATTCTTATGAATAGGAAATAGAAACAAGAACAACAAAAAATAGGAACAAGAACAATCGTCACTATAGCTCTTTCTCAGAGCTATCGTTTGTGATCTGCCTGGAACAAGAACAAGAATAAGAAACAAAGAACAAGAACAACACTTCTCTAGTGTTGCTACGAGTCATTCCTTCGTGGTAACCCGCCCAAAATAAAACAAGAAAATCTCCATGGTAAGCTCCATGGAATTTACAAGGTAACCTGCCTGGGACAAAACAACAACCAAGAACATCTCCTAGAGGAGATCAATTCTATCTTGCAAACAAGTGCATCATTAGTACTAAACAATGAACATTTACATAATGATGATTGTACTAACAATATTCAAGTGTCACTAAACATTTGATAGCAAAAAGTACTCAACAAAAACTCTAAAGATCACTGTCCTGACTACAATATTTATTTAAGATGCAACAATATAAAAATATCAAACTTGATATGAAAATCTAGAGTCTTAATTGCTAGGGAGGGTGCGCTATTCCTTTGAATGCACTAGATCCAATGATCCCTTTGGGTCATTGCTTGGACAAGGTCCCTTGTACATCCCCAACAAACACCCTCATATTCTGCTAAATGATATAACTTGGAAACATATATAAGTGTATACCTTTGAAATTTGTAACACCATCCAACTTGTCTTCTAATCTGAAACTAGACACCATCAGTACATGAGGAAATCACAAAATCAATATAGCATAAAGTTCAATGTTCAGGAAAATGTCAATAAACCCTAAAATTTCAACTTTGACGGAAAGTCAAACTGAGAAGTGAAGTGGGTGCGCTAGGGCAAAACGAGTTGTTCTATACAAAAAGTTTCCCTCAACTTAGCCCAATAAATGCTCAACGAGCTTCACAAAGAAAGTTGTTGCAATCGCAGTAGTGGGTTTTGAAAAGACCATTAGGGGGTGCGTTAGGCTAGGGTGAGTTGATCTATGGCAAAATTAAACTCAACGTCCTCCAATAAGTTGCTCAACGAGGTTGACAAGTTCAAGTCTGTGCAACGACAAACAAAAACTGTGCAGTGACAATATTTCAACTAGCTCTGAAACCATGTTGATATTTTATGATTCTCATATTTGATAGTTATTGCTTTATGATTAATAACAAGATTCCCTTTCATACAACAATTATCATGGAATAACTATACACTGGAAATCTCAACTATAACAATGCAACAAAAATAACAAGATCTAGAAATATTAACCATGCACAATAGACACAAGAACATAACACAAGAACACAAGCATTTATCCTAGGAAACCCAACCTTGGGAGAAAACCCAACAATCTTTCTATAGAAGAATTCAGTCCAAGATGTTACCAGAGTATCACCATTAATAGCCAAAATACCATACAGAGAAGATCCTCCCCAAGGCTATCATCACAAAGACCTAGCGCCTCAATAAGATGACCAAAGCAACCAAGAATATCCTTCCCAAGTGTGGTGCACTCATCAAGATACCAGAAACCTAGAAATAACGAAATTACCAAAATTGCAGCTGCAACTGCCTTGTGCGCACTGCAGAAAGAGCTGTCTGACTGTCCAAATGAAATGATCCAATCCTGTATTTATACTAATTTGGACGCATGTCTGGGGTCGACTTCTTATTTTGGGTCTTCAAATTTCTTCCTGGGGATTTTGTAATGTTGTAGATGGGCCTTCTTGTACTTTCTTATGGGGAATGACTTGCCCGACGTTGCAAATCTTCAACAATTGGTAGTTCTTGTTCTCTCCTTAGTTCTTGCCCCCTTCCTTGGCAACAGATGAATGAATTTTGTAATGACAAATGAATTTTTTCTGCCATCCATATGTTGTGAATGGGAACAACTTCCACCTCTTTCAATAGTCTTAGGACCTTCTAGCGATCCTTCATGCAGCCTCAAGTGGCTCCCCAGTGCCCAATGACATGGATTGATCCCATGGCATGTCACATCCTTGTTGGCTCTAATCAGTGGCTTCCTTCTTTCCTTGTTACAAACTTAGGAATTTCTCCCCAAACCATGGTGCTTCAAAAGTTATAACCTATCATCCTTTTGTCGGGTTTCACACTTAAACAAATTATTTTAAAATTTTTCACACTCCACACTCCACTTGTATTTCAAGCTCCCTTTCTCTTTCATTTACTGGAATTGCCCACGTTTAGTTGTAAGATAGGTAAGGGCACAAATGCCCATGTTGATGCTTTGCATTGGCATTGCCATATGGCATGAAATGAATCACATTATTCCAAAAAAATGTTGCTTCAATACATTGACTAACAAGGCACTTATAATGGTGTGTTACCATTTTAGTGAGGGGTCAATTTATGACTTCCAATTATTGGTGGACATATTCATTTGATACTTTGATGTTGCCAAGCCAAATAAAACTAGAATGAATCAATTAATTTTCCATAAGCAAGAGCCTAATGAGCCTTGCCACGAATTTGTCAAAAAGTGGAGGGAAATAGTTTATGCATGTCGTAGAGTGCTAAATAAATCTTTGTTAACCTATGAGGTTGCAATTGAAAAATGTTTGGCCATAAAGGCATTACAAATCCATGTTGACCTAGTTCTATATTCTCCCAAAGGATAATTGTTTTGTGTGGCCTATTACAAGAAACAAAATAGTTGAAACATCTTACCAAAATAATACTAAAGGGGCTAAGCATTCTCATGCTACTAAATCTCATGCTACTAAATCTCATGAAAAACGCTTCTCTCATGAAAAAGCCTCTTCTCGCCCTAAAATTAGAAACAATCTTCCTCCTTATGGCCTTGCTACCCCTTGAAAATGTGGGGGTCATTTCACATTTTCACAGGCCTTTCCTTTGTCACCAAGCATAGTGGAAGACCCTTGGAGTTTAGTAGCAATTACTGTTGATATTATGGTAGCTTCGAGAGGTATTTGTTGATGATTACATCTGCGTGAGACATTCTCCAGGACACAGAGTTGAGAAAGATCCCCTGAGTTGGGTGTGAGGTTCCTATATGAGACATAAATGGAACGTTGTGCTAGCCTCCTCCTTGCAGAGAGTTGAGATGATACTCCAGATGATTCTCCTGTGTACGCAATGAGAAAGAAGATCTGCTGAGTTGGACGTGCCTGTGGTTGAGCACATGTGAATGTGTGAAATCCCATGAGCTAGGTGCATCGTTCCGAGACATCGATGAAACAATGTATTAGCCTCCTCTGAGCAGAGAGTTGAGATGATGAACTCCAGATAACTCTCCTATGTAATGCAATGAGAAAGAAGATTTGCTGAGTTCGACGTGCCTGTGGACGAGCACATGTGAACGTGATCCTAGTGCCTGAGCACTAGTGAGTGTGGTTCCCGTGTGAGACGCAGTGAGATAGAGATGTGGAAATCCCTGTGGCTGAGCACAGACGGATGTGCCCCTAGTGGATGAGCACTAGTGGGTGTATGAGATCCCTTGCTATATTGTTCAAGAGTCCGACTTACCTGTAACCCTATTTGTAATGTAAAGGGTACAGGTCGACCCCACCTTAATGTAAAAGATAATTAATGTAAAAGATAATTAATATGGTAATTATTAATTGTATTGTGAGTTATTGAGGTCGGCCCTGTTGTGCCAATAGACACCACTCTTGATAGGTTCAGTCTAATATAAGTAAAGGTAAATTCCCCATTGAGGAAACATAAAAACAAGTGTGAGTTTGGAAATTTCAGCAAACACTTGTTCTTGGGAAAAGTGTGCACCTCTATTGGGCGCTAGGTTTCTAGGGTTTGTGATCACCCTTTTGTGTGCTAGGTGTTTATGGTGGTGGAGGTCTTTCTCTTGAAGATTATAGCAAAGGATTGGCTGGGTTTTCTTCCCTTGTTGAGAAGGGTTTCCAAGGATACTTCTTGTGTACTTGTGTATGGTGTTTCTTCTTGTGATCTTGGTTGCTGCAACAAATTGTTTTATGGTTGAAGTAAAATGCTAAAATGGAATGAACTTTAGCATTGATTATTAAAAAATCAACATGGTATCAGAGCATAGGTCTTGAAGAACCCATTGCACAAGAAAATTTCGGTCACCCTCTCTCTTCTGCAAAACTGTACGACCCTCCTAAGGTTTCCATAAAATCCATACGACCTACCTTTCTGAGGAGTTTCAGCACTTGCCACTTGGACGTTGGGGCTAAAAAATGTATATGAGTGTACGACCTCCTCCAACGCACCTCCAACAAGCTTCAATTTGCATTTACAAGCATTTTGACATTTTGGCCCTAGGGTTTCTAGGGTTTTGCTAATTTCTGCAACTCTTTGAAGGAGCTCTTTAGCTCACCAGTGTTCTCCTATCTTTCAAAGGCTTATTGTTGGAAGTCATAAGTCCAACAAAACCTAAAAGATCTGTCATAGCCTAGCCGTTAGGTTTTCTAGCCTAGTTGACAAGGGTTTGTGAAGAATCTAAAAATATGATGAAAAAAATCATGATGATAGACAAGCTTGGTGGATCAAGCAAACTCAGTTCCTAGAAGCCAAGACTTCAAGGAGATGAAGACATCAACATATCAACACCCTCATGTATGCACTTGTATATATTATTTGTATCATTATCATGAGGGTACTTGTATGAGGAAGGAACCTTTGCCGAAGTCATGAATCTAGAGGGATCTCGGTGCATTCAAAGGAACAACACACTCGAAGTAAAGACTCCAGGTTTGATTGTTTTAATTATCATGTCTCTAACCTAAATTTCTATTTTTTTCTACATTACAAGTAGGTGTTGTCGTTGTGACAACAATCCTTAAATTGTTTTGTTCTAGATATGTACTCAGTATTCTCCTTTAGGAGATATTTTTGTCTTGTTTCCTTTCGTTTGTTTTCTTGTTCTAGGTAGGTTAACAACAAAGGAAGATGGTTATACTTCAGACTTCAGAGGGAGTCAAAACTATTTGATAAGGAGGAAGAACATAACCATCATTGAGGAAACAAATACAATAATGCATGATCAAAATCTTTCTATGATTCTGTGGGCATAAGCATGCATGACATAGTATATGTTAAGAACAAGAGTCTTCACGAGATTTTGAAGAAACATGACTCCCGAAGAAGCCTTCACCAGAGTGAAGCCCGAGATCGAACACTTCAAGATATTTGGGTGCCCAGTGTATTGTCATGTACCCAAAGACAAGAGGTCCAAGCTAGACCCTTCAGGGAGAAATGATACATTTATGGGATAACATTGAATCTTCAAATACATATCAGATCTACATCCCTGGTCAAAGACAGATTGAGACAAGTAGATATGTTTCCTTTGAAGAAAAGATAGCCTGTCAAAGATCCAAAGAATCTTAGATGGAGATTGACAGTGAGACAATACCTTCTCTCCCTTCAACAGTTCAGAGGGAGACATACATTATTCCAACCGATCCAGTTGCTCCAGTTGATATGCCCAAAGATATTGCAGTAGGGCATACAAGGCATGCCTAGGCTCGACAAACTCTGCAGGAGGCAGAGGAACATACAAGCCCCTCAAGGCACATCCCGAGAAAGAAAACGATATTTTCGAGCTACCCTTCAGTCATGAGCCACTTCATTGATTCTGAGCCTTCTTGTCATGGAGAAGCGACATGTGAACATGTATGGCAAGATGACATGACATAAGAATACCATTATATCTTAAAGAATGATGTATGAGATATTGTTCAAAGACCAGAAGGGAAGTCTGTGGTGACTTCCAAGTGGATCTATAATATCAAGCATGCAACCGATGGAAGTGTCAAGAAATGAAAAACAATATTTGTAGCTAGAGGATTCTCACAAATAGAGGGAGTTGTCTATGATGAGACACTTGATCCAGTAAGCCCGATACTCTTCAATCTGTACTATCATCCATGAGATGGGAACTACATCGGATGGATGGATTCTTGATGAGTTTGGGTTTGAACAAGAGTGTTGCTGATCCAAACCTATATTATTACATTTTTGGTGTCGAGAGCCTAATTTTGGTGACTTATTCAGAAAGCCTTGTTGTCGAATACAAGTAAGATTTGACTTTTAATTTCGAGATGAAGGATCTGGGTATGTTGCACTACTTCTTGGGACAAGAAGTATGACAAAGGATCGATGATATTTTCCTGAGTCAAGGAAAATATACAGTGGGGATATTAAAGAAAGTACAGTGGACCAGAAGAGCACATCCGATTGTTGTTTTACCATGAAGTTTTCCATGATTTCCTGGTACAACAGGAAACAAAGCTCTGTGGCCTTGAGTACCACAGAAGCAGAGTATATAGCATTGAGTGTGCGAAGCAGTGTGGCTTCACAAGCTTCTGACATATTTACTTGATCATGAGATGGATTCTATGATGATAACTAGAGTTGTGTGAAGCTCTTTGAGAACCCTGTGTTTCATGATAGATCGAAACACGTTGAGACAAAATATCGTTTTTCAGATACATGATGCAGAGGAAAGCAGTATACGTGCAGTACCTCCCTACACATGAGCAGATTGCAGACATATTCACGAAACTGGCTTGGTGAAGACTAACTCTCTAGCTGAGAAGGAGTGTTGATGACTACAACCAAGACAAAGTTTGAGTACTTCGGTGCGAGACTTGGCCTGATGGAGAATGCCTCCCTACATGAGAGGGAATGTTGATGATTACAACCATGTGAGACATTCTCTAGGACACAGACCTGAGAAAGAGCCCCTGAGTTGGGTGTGTGGTTCCTATCTGAGACAGAACTGGAACGTTGTGCTGGCCTCCTCCTTGCAGAGAGTTGAGATGACACTCCAGATGATTCTCCTGTGTAACGCAGTGAGAAAGAAGATCTGCTGAGTTGGACGTGCCTGTGGCTGAGCACAAGTGAACGTGTGAAATCCCATGAGCCGGGTGCATCGTTCTGAGATAGAGATGCAATGATGTATTAGCCTCCTCTAAGAAGAGAGTTGAGATGATAAAATCCAGATGAATCTCCTGTGTAATGCAGTGAGAAAGAAGATCCGCTGAGTTGGACGTTCCTGTGGATGAGCACATGTGAACGTGATCCTAGTGGCTGAGCACTAGTGAGTGTGGTTCTCTTGTGAGACACAGTGAGATAGAGATGTGGACATCCCTATGGCTGAGCATAGATGGATGTGCCCCTAGTGGCTGAGCACTAGTGGGTGTATGAGATCCCTTGCTATATTGTTCAAGATTCATACTTACCTGTAACCTTATTTGTAATGTAAAGGGTACAGGTCACCCCCACCTTAATGTAAAAGATAATTAATATGGTAATTATTAATTATATTGTGAGTTAATGGGGTCAACCCTGTTGTGCCAATAGACACCACTGTTTATAGGTTCAATCTAATATAAGTAAAGGTAAATTCCCCATTGAGGAAACATAAAAACAAGTGTGAGTTTCAAAATTTCAGCAAACACTTGTTCTTGGGAAAAGTGCACACCTCTCTTGGGTGCTAGGTTTCTAGGGTTTGTGAACACCCTTTTGTGTGCTAGGTGTTTATGGTGGTGGAGGTATTTCTCTTGAAGAATATAGCAAAGGATTGGCTGGGTTTTCTTCCCTTGTTGAGAAGGGTTTCCGAGGATACTTCTTGTGTACTTGTGCATGGTGTTTCTTCTTGTGATCTGTTGATGATTACAACTGCGTGAGACATCCTCCAGGACACAGACCTGAGAGAGAGCCCCTGAGTTAGGTGTGTAGTTCTTATCTGAGACAGTACTGGAACGTTGTGCTGGCCTCCTCCTTGCAGAGAGTTGAGAAGAACTCTAGATGATTCTCCTGTGTAATGCAGTGAGAAAGAAGATCTGCTGAGTTGGATGTGCCTGTGGTTGAGCACATGTGAACCTCTGAAATCCCATGAGTTGGGTGCATTGTTATGAGATAGATATGAAACGATGTATTAGCCTCCTATGAGCAGAGAGTTGAGATGATGAACTCCATATGACTCTCCTGTGTAATGCAGTGGGAAAGAAGATCTGCTAAGTTGGACGTGCCTATGGATGAGCACAGGTGAATGCGATCCTAGTGGTTGAGCACTAGTGAGTATGGTTCTCCTGTGAGACACAATGAGATAGAGATGTGGACATCCCTGTGGATGTGCCCCTAGTGGCTGAGCACTAGCGGGTATGTGATATCCCTTGCTATATTTTTCAAGATTCAGACTTACCTGTAACCCTATTTGTAATGTAAAGGGTACAGGTCGGCCCCACCTTAATGTAAATGATAATTAATGTAAAAGATAATTAATATGGTAATTATTAATTATATTATAAGTTATTGAGGTCGGCCCTGTTGTGCCAATAGACACTTCTGTTGACAGGTTCAGTATAATATAAGTAAAGGTAAATTCCCCATTGAAGAATCACAACACAAGTGTGAGTTTGGAAATTTCAGCAAACACTTCTTCTTGGGAAAAGTGCACACCTCTCTTGGGCGCTAGGTTTCTAGGGTTTGTGAGCACCCTTTTGTGTGCTAGGTGTTTATGGTGGTGGAGGTCTTTCTCTTGAAGAATATAGAAAATGATTCGTTGGGTTTTCTTCCCTTGTGTAGAAGGGTTTCCCAGGATACTTCTTGTGTACTTGTGCATGGTGTTTCTTCTTGTGATCTTGGTTGCTGCAACAAATTGTTCATCGTTTAAGTAAAATGCTAAAATGGAATGAACTTCATGCTTAAGCCTTTCTTATTGAAAAATCAACATGATCTTGGTTGCTCCAACATTTTTTTTTATGGTTTAAGTAAAATGCTTAAATGGAATGAACTTCATGCTTAAGCCTTGCTTATTGAAAAATCAACAATATTAACCTCCACGTGTAACCTTTGACAAGACTAGAATATTCCCGGAAGCAAGAGAAACCCTAAAACGTTGGATAATAACTCTAGGAGAGAAGTCGGCTCAAGAGAATATTTAATATTGAATTATTAGCCTCCAGAAAGAGAAGTCGGCCCAGTCTAGTAAGATAAAATTGTATAAATAGAGAGCGCTAGAGCTCATTTGTAGAGAACCGCATAACACCAGTGGTGCAGAAGTTTGGAGAGGAACTACAACTACAGCTGCAACTGCTGCAAATGGAATTTCGGTTTTGGCTTGGACTTTCTCTTGGTTATGGTTTGGACTTTCTGCTTGGTCTTTGGTTATTCTTTCTTGGTGTGCTAGCCTTCGAGAAAGGTACGCTACCTTGGTTGGCTATTGGATTGCTTCCAAAATTTTTCTGTCTGTGAAGGTTAAGGTGCTTGGGGGTGGTCTTTGTGCCTATGGTTGGGTGACAATATTGCTATATTGTCTATGGTGAAATGAGCACACCTATTTTTCTAACAGGTTATGGGCCCACACTATCTTCGGACAGTCTAACCGCTGGAAGATAGATTGGGAGGATTTGCTCAGTTAAAGTTGCAGTTGCAGTCAAAGTTTTGCTGCAACAACAAAACTCTAACCCTCTTGTTGAGGCAACTTAAGAGAAGAGATTGACCTAATTCCTAGATAGCCTAGTGTGCCCTAGCCTAGCGCACCTCCTGTTACTCTCAACAAGCCAAGACATCAAGTTTGAGTTTTTGGTCAAAGTCAAAGGTTGACCAAGTCAAAGCAGTCATGACTTACTCTATGAAGTCATAAAACAAGTTAGAAGGGGCTTATAACTTCAGAACATGGAAGACAAGGATTGAATTGATCCTTTCCAAGAATAAAGTGTTGGATATCATGAAAGGAAAGATCATGGAACCATAGTTTGAAGCAGGAATAAGAGGAAATTTGGCTTAAGGAAGAAATCAAATCAAGAAAATGATATGTAAAAAATACAATGTTTCAACTGTTGAAAATATGGTCATTACAAGAACCATTGTCCTGAGTTAAAGAAAAGGAAGGAAACACACGAAGCAACAATTGCCGAAGAAAAGGAACCCTTAAAGAAAGTTAAGCAGGATGGAGCAGACTTGTTCTTCTAATCAAGGTAACAATATTCTTCTATAAAATAGTTCCTGTACATATCATGTTTATCTATTTCTTAGAAGATAAGATGGTCAGTGAAACAATACATGTGGAAGAATAACAAGATAAGGATTGCTATTATGATGACTACAAGTTAAGTAATGTACACGAAAAAGATGAACTATGTTGAAAAATTCTTGAGGAATCTATTATATAAGTAACAATTGCCAGATAGGCCGAAATCAGAATCAAACTTGAAGAGGCCCAGAAGGAGTCAAATCAGGAAGAAGTCAGTAATCAAGAGGAAATTAGAATAAGACTTGTGACACCTTGCAGAAAGCAATAAGGATGCAGACAGAAGCATGGACTCTCTTAGATGGAGGGAGCTGATTGTAGAATTCCAAAAGAAGAGCATGCATTCAGGCATGAAGTTGATATTAGGAGGGAGCTAATCCTAAATGATATGATCCATATAAGAATATGCGAAGATTATAAAGTATCTGTCCATGTTCCCCATTGAAAGTAGCAACCATTATAAACAACACGTGTTCATTTTGATTCTAGAAGAAGTTTTCTTCGAAAAGAAGCCTTAAGTATCCTTGGTTGTCCAACTACATCCATGTTCCTATGATGAAAGAAAAAAGTTGGAAACTTCAGGAAGGAAGGGCATGGAATCTATAGAAGACTCCATGGACCCAAAAGATAAAGAGGAACATAAGGAAGAAAATGAAGATTCCAAGAAATAAAGAAATGCCAGAACAACTAGTTATTGTACCAAAAATCATAAGACTACCAACTTGGCTTGAACCCACTAGAAGAAATCAAGTAGAAGAAATGGAAGTTGTGATGAATAACAATGTATGTAAGAAAATATGAAAAATACTTATGAATGGAAACATTGTGAGATTCAGAACTAGAGGTTCTTCCAGAAGACTATGACGACAACTTGCTCCAGTAAACCAGATATACCTCTTGCAATATCCCTGGATTGAAATTTACATGTAAAAGATTGTTCTTCCCAATGAAGCAAACTGAGAAAGAAGTTTATGCCAGAAAGAGACCTATGTATGAAAATGGAAGAAGACCTGTATGGATTCAAACAACTTGATGCATAGTATCTCATATACAACATAAGCGTGGCGAAAACTTCCTATGACAAAGAAAGTGTATAAGAATGGTTACTCAAAAGTCTGGGATGATGGAGTACAAATCCATGGAAAACTCCCATGATAACATATCTGAATAAGTTGAAGATAATCTAATCTAGTAGACCCGTCTCTGTATTGACAATTGATTGGATCGTTAATGTATTTGGAGAATACTCAGCCAGATATTTGTTTTGTGGGACGTTTAAACTATGACATACAACTGCACGAATTTATTGATTCAGATTGGGCAGGGAGTGTAGATGACAAAATAAGTGCTACTTGGATATGTTTCAGTTTGATATTTTCCATGATGTTATGGGATAGTAGGAAACAAGAGTCTATTGCACTCAACACTACAGAAGCATAGTATATTGAAGCTTGTGATGCTTGTACAAAAACAATGTGGCTCCGTAAGTTGGTTTCTGGACCATCTGATCAAGTGTTGAATTCGACCATGATATATTGTAATGATCAAAGCTATGTGAAGCTTTCAAAGAAACTGGTGTTCCATGACAAGTCGAAGTACATTGAGATCAAGCATTATATTCTCTGTGATAAAGTCCAGAAGAGAGAATTGGTTCTCCAGTATATCTCCACAAATGAGCAGATAACTGATATTTTGGTAACGCCTTTGTCCAAGATGAAAAGTTTGTGAGACAAGTTGGGGCTCGTGGAGATGAATTCTTTATTGGAAAAGGAAGTGATTACTCCCAAGTTGGGAGGGAGCATTGATATGTTATTGATTTATGGACAATCATTTTTCAGTTCGGAAAATGGTCTAGGATGGGCAGTTCCTTTCCAGTTCGGAAGTGGTTCGAGATTTCTGACGGACATGCATTTTCCACTTTGGAAAATGGTCCATATCAGACAATCATTTTTGTAATGAAAATGGTCTGATAGATTGCTGATGAACCATAGACAACGATTCCCCTTATGGCCAGTGTGGGGGAATGGTATAGGACAATCATTCTTTTTGGTAGTCACTTCGACTAGTGGTCAAGTAGAATGGTCTGCCTCGCTAGGAAGTCTCTTTCGAAGTTCACAATTGTGAGAAATTTCGAAGAATGGTCCGTTTTGGAGGTTGGTGCAAGATTTCCATAGGAAATGGTCCAGAAAGTCATTCCCAAGGGCATACTCATTCTCTCCAGGTTGCACTATGATTAGTGCCAGAGGAATGTCCTAGTTAGGTGAATGGTCCAGATTCAACAACCAAGGACATGCATTCCCTAGGGAAGACTCATTCTCTCCAAGTTTCACTGTGATTAGTGCCAGAGGAATGACACAGTCAGGTGATTGGTTCAGGTTGAACACTCAGGGACAAGCATTCCCTAGGGCAGACTCATTCTCTCTAGGTTGCACTATGATTGATGCCGGAGGAATGGCCCAGTTAGGTGAATGGTCTAGGCTCATAAATCAAGGAAAATTATTCTTCTATGATTTGAAAGAATAGTCCATATATCCCTTACTTTATGAGGGAAGATGCTCTTCCAGATCTCACAAATGTGAGTGGAAGAATGGCCCAGATGACTTAGTTTGTATCATGATATTGTTATGCAGGTTGATATCAAATGATATGATTTCTGTGGAGAATATATGTCTCTGGACAATAGCCATATGCCACTGTGGTGGATGTGTTCCACTGGTTGTGACTATGTGTCACTGGTTAGTAGCCATGTGCTACTTGGTGTGGTTGTGTACCACTGGATAATAGTTGTGTACTACTATGGATAAACACAATTGTGTTCTATTAAATGACATTGGTTTGATTTCCATGAAGACTATCACTAGTGTTGGAGATGATTACCAGCTATATGGATAGTCAGTATGCTAATGGACATACATTCTCCCTGTGGAAAATGGTCCAGGACAGACATTCTTCTAGGACGTATGTCCAGATTAGAAGAATATTCCTTGTAGCCCATGGCATGGCTTCTAGCATATGTTGACACAATTATTCTTCTAGGACATATGTTCGGATTAGAAGAATGGTTTTTGTATCACTCTATGGAGTGAGTGACTTATTCAACATCATGCTCATTACCCAGATGGAGTATGGATTCGAGAGATGATGCAGTTGATGCTATCAAATGATACTGATAGCGATGATGGTTCTCATGATTTGATCATGATATAGCCCATGTGGTTATGATGATGCTACCCAATTGAATGGTCTATTTGTGCTCAAGACCATTACCTTTAATACCTCCCTATCTAGGAGGGAGTGTTGATATTATGGTAGCTTCGAGAGGTATTAACCTCCACGTGTAACCTTGGAAAAAACTATAATATTCCAGGAAGCAAGAGAAACACTAAAACGTTGGATAATAACTCCAGGAGACAAGTCGGCTCAAGAGAATATTTAATATTGAGTTATTATCCTCCAGAAAGAGAATTCATCCCAATCAAGTAAGATACAATAGTATAAATAGAGAGCGTTAGAGCTCATTTGTTATACTTGTTAGAATATAATTGATGTACTTGTTTTACCATTGACAATATCGCTATTGTCACCCAACCATATGCCAAATCCCAAATCCACCCTCCGAGCACCTTAACCTTGACAGAGAATCACTCCGAAAGAAACCCTAGGCTAGATAACCAAACAAAGGGTAGCACTCCTTTCCCCAAGGATAATGCACCAACAAGAGTTGATCAGATATACCAAAACCTAACCAAGAGATAGTCCAAGCCAAACGTGATCTGCTAGCTGCAGCAGCTGCAATGGCAGCTCTCCTCCAAACCTGTGCACAAAACTGGGCACTGCAGTGCACACAAGTGCTGCTCTGTATTTCTGAGACTGCCTTCCAGAATGAAGACTGGCCTCCTGTATTTATAGTAATTCTAGCTAACTGCCTGGGCCGAATTCTCATTATGGGTATTTGTCTGTTCAATATATATTATTTCTTCTGGCCGACTTCTTCTCTTGGAGGCTAATAACCTAACACAAGTTATCTTCTTGAGTGGACATGTCTTCTAGGGTTATTAGCCAACTCATTAGGGTTTCTTATTGCTTCCCAGAGTATTCTATTCTCGTCAGGTTTACACGTGGAGGTAAATATCTCCCGCAGTTACCATAATATCAAGACTCCCTCCTAGCTAGGGAGGTATTGCATGTAATGGTTTTGAGCACAAAACATACCATTCACTCGATAGCATCAACATTTTTGTATATACTATCTCATGACTAGATCATGAGCACCATCATCACCGTTAGTGTCATTAGCTGCATCATTTCTCGGAACCATACTCTATCGGAGTAATCAAACATGATGCTCACTCCACAGAGACACAAGAACCATTCTTCTAATCTAGAAGAATAAATGTTATGAACCATTTTCTGTCTAGGAAATCTCTGTTCATAGATCATCCATCTAGCTGATAATCACTTTCAACACTGCTGATAGTCTTCAAGTCAATTGGAACAATATCATTCAATAGAACACAACTGTGTCTATCCATAGTAGTACACAACTACAATCTAGTGGTATAGTACCACACCAAGTATAACACATATACTTGATCAAACAATGGAACACATCCACCATAGTAGTATACATCTACTGTTTAGAAACATACGGTCTTCATAACAATTATCTGATATCAACCTGCACAGAAACAATGTTATCATATAAACTGAATCATCTGGGCCATTCTTCCACTCACATCTCTGAGATCTCGGAATAGTATCTGCCCTAGAAAAGGTAAGACATCAATGATGAGCTATCTGGACTATTCTTCTCAAGCAAGGAAGAATAACTTTCCTGATTTCTGAGCCTGGACCATTCCCCACCCTAGGCCATTCCTCCGACACTAAACAAAGTGTAACCTAGAGAGAATGAGTCTGCCCTAAGGAATGTCTGTCCCTGATTTCTAAACCTGGACCATTCCCCACCCTGGGCCATTCTTCCGACACTAAACAAAGTGAAACCTAGAGAGAATGAATCTGTCCTAAGGAATGACTGTATGGACCATTTCCAAAGGAAATGACTGTCCGGACCATTTCCAAAGGAAATGACTGTCCTGCACCAACCTCCAAAAACATACCATTCCCCATATTAACCACAATGGGAAATCGCTGTTCGGCGAGGCGGACCAGGCTTCTTGGGTAACCCTCAAGAAGAGAGACTGCCCTAGACCACTTCCCATGTTAAACACAATGGGAAGTCGCTGTCTATATGGTACATCAACAATCTGGACCATTTTTCGAACTGAAAAATGTCTGTCCGTTAGAAATCTCAATCCACTTTCCAAACTGGAAAGAATCTGCTCATCCTGGACCATTTTTCGAACTGAAAAATGACCGTTCATCAATCAATAATACATCAGTGCTCCCTCCCAACCTGGGAATCATCTCTTCCTTTTTCAATAAGGAAGTCGTCTCCATGAAGCTCCAACTTGAGTACGCAAACTCTATCATCTTGGACAGAAGCTTTACCAAAATGTCTGCTTATCTGCTCATTTGTGGATATATGTATTGGAGAGCCACTTTCTCCTTTTTGGATTTCATCACGGATAATGTAATGCTTGATTTAAAATGTACTTCGATTTGGAACACTGGTTTTCTTTGAAGGGTTCAAGTAGCTCTGATCAATAAAGTATATCATTGTTGGAAAATTGGAACATGTCCATGTGGCACTTCTTCTGTCATCATGAGATCTTTGTCATGGATTGACAATCCATCATCCTGATCTTTTGAATAATCATTCTGATACAATATCTCTGTTTATAGAAAATCTTCACCACGCTTCTACTGTGCATTGGAGGTTCTCCACCAAGTTATCTTCTTTCATCTGCATACAAGGGTCTCTTCTGGTATGCTTCAAAGTCTTGAGGTTGCTCTTCATACGCTCTTTGTTCAATTTCTCTGGAGAACAAATTTTGCATTCATCTGATGTCAATTGCGGACGATATAATGGCTCATGTAGAAATATGTCCGGTTTACAAGAAATCATCATAGTCTTCTCCCTCCATCTGGGAGAACCTCTAGTTCTGGATCTCGCAATGCTTACATTCATAAGTCTTTCATACACTGTTCTTCATCACAACTTTCAGTTCCTCTGCTTGATTGCTTTTAGTGAGTTCATATCAGGCTAGTAATCTTGTGATTCTCGATACAATGAATGGTTATTCTGGCTCTTCTTTCTTTCTTGGAATATTCATGTTCTTCCTTATGTTTCTCTTTATCTCTTGGGTCCATAGATTTTTCTATAGATTTCATGCTCTGAAGATTACAACTTCTTCCTTTCATCATAGGATCATGGATGTGGATGGACAACCAGGGATACTTTAAGGCTTCTCTTCGAAGAAGTCTTCTTCTATGGTCGAACTGAACACGTACTTCTTTTCATGTTTGCTACCATGGATATATACTTCATCATCTTCAATGGATCATAGGATTAGCTCCCTCCTAATCCTTGCTTCATGTATGAATGCATGATCTTATTTTTGGTGATATATAATCGACTCCCTCCATATAGGAGAGTCCACACTTTCGTCTGCATCGTTATTACCTTCTGAAAAGTGTTATAAGTCTTTCTCCAATTTCCTCTTGATTGCTGACTTCTTTCTGTCTTTGCTTCTTCTAAGTCTCTTCAGGATTGATTTTGATTTCCTCTTATCTTGTAATAGCTTCCACATGATTTGTTTGATGTATTTCATCCTTTCATGTGTATTATCTGACTTGTATAATGATAGCAATCCTTATCTTGTTGTTCTTCCATAAGTATAGTTATTCTTGGAACATATTATCTTCTAAGAGATAGATATACAAGATATGCAAACAAGATATGTACAAGAACTAAGAAGAGTATTGTTACCTTAAGAAGAAGAAGTCTCTTTCATCTTGCTTAGTCTTCTTTGTAGGTTCCTTTTCTTCGGAAATTGATGCTTCATGTTTCTCCTTCCTTTTCTTTAGCTCGGGACAATGATTCTTGTAGTGACCATACTTTCGACAGTTGAAGCATTGTATTTCTGAAATATATTTCTCTTGATTTATCTTCCTCCTTGAACCAAATTCCTTTTGTTCCTAAAATTCTTGAATCTTGTTGTGAAGGCTTGATCATCGTACTTCTTTTGGGGTTTCTCTTTTGCACTGATCTTGGATTTTTCTTGAGCACATCAAGTCCAAAGTTCTTCAAATGTAGGATACTCCTTTCTTGTGTTCATGCTTGCGGCAAATGCATCCCACGTCTTGGGAAGACCATTGAGTACTATGTTTACCAATTCATTCTTTGAAATGATCTCTTCAATGGCTTGTAGTTGATCTCTTAACTGGGATATCCTCACAAAGTATGATGTTATGCTATCATCATTATTCATCTTCATGTCACAGAGCTCATTATTTGTCCAATGTTTCTGACTGAGAAGAGGTTTGTTAGGGCATCATACATCTTCTTCGATGAGTCAATATAGGAGATGTAGGGTATCAAGTGGTTTTTTATAGAGTCCACTATGATACTCATGGCATTGATGTCATCGTCTTTAAACTTCTCCATAACTGCAATGTTCTGTGGTTCCTTCTCTTTTCCTTCTTCAAACTTCTGGTTCCACAATCTTTCCTTTCATGATATCCATCACTTTATTCTTGGCAAGGATGAGGTCAATCCTTGTCTTCCACGCTCTGAAGTTAGAAGCTCCATCTAACTTGTTTTCTGACTTCATAGAGTAGGTCATGGCTTCTTTGACTTGGTCAACCCTAGATTTGACCAAAAACTCAAAATTGACGTTTTGGCTTGCTGAGAGTACCAAGAGATGCATTAGGCTAGGGAACACTGATCTATCTAGAAATTAGGTCAATCCCTTCACTTAAGGGGCCTAAACGAGAGGATTAGGGTTTCTGCAACTGCATTTGCTAGTAACCCTAGCTGCAGTGTTTTGGTGACTGCTCCTGCTAGAAACCCTAGCGACAGTTCTTCAATGAGCTTACTATCCTTATGGAAATGTTTCCTTCCAACGGTTAGACTAAATGAAGGAGGTGTGGGCCCTTAACCTGTTAGAATATAATGGATGTGCTCATTTTACCATTGACAATATTGCTATTGTCACCCAACCATAGGTTGAAGCCACCCTCCGAGCACCTTAACCTTGACAGATAATCACTCTGGAAGCAAAGTAGCGCTCCTTTCCCCAAGGATAGCGCACCAACAAGAGATGATCAGATAGTCCAAACCCTAACCAAGAGATATTCCAAGCCAAACATGATTTGCTAGCTGCAACAACTTCAATGGAAACTCTCCTCCAAACCTGCACACCAAACTGGGCACTGCAGTACACACAAGTGCTACTCTATAATTCCGAGACTGCCTGCCAGAATGAAGACTGACCTCCTATATTTATAGTAATTTTGACTAACTGCCTGGGCCGAATTCGCATTTTGGGTATCTGTCTGTTCAATATATATTATTTCTTCTGGTCGACTTCTTCTCTTGGAGGCTAATAACCTATTACAGGTTATCTTCTTGAGTCGACATGTCTTCTAGGGTTATTAGCCAACTCATTAGGGTTTCTTCTTACTTCCCAGAGTATTCTATTCTCGTCAAGTTTACACGTGGAGGTAAATACCTCCCATAGCTACCATAATATCAACAATACTCACTCTCACAACTCCATAAGACCAGTGGTGCACAAATTTGTAGAGGAACTGTAGCTACAGCTGCAACTACTACAACTGGAATTTCAGTTTTGGCTTGGACTTTCTCTTGGTTATTTTTTGGACTTTCTGCTTGATATTTGGTTATTGTTGCTTGGTGCGCTAGCCTTGGAGAATGGTGTGCTACCTTGGTTGGCTATTGGATTTCTTCCAAAATCATTTTGTCTGTCAAGGTTAAGGTGCTCAGGGGTGGCCTTTGTGCTTATGGTTGGGTGAAAATATTGCTATATTGTCTATGGTGAAACAAGCACACCTATTTTTCTAACAATTACAAGTTGATTCAAGGTTTTCTAGAGGCATATTGCACTAGGTATTCCATTCTAGTACACTTGGAACAACTTGAGGAAGGGATCCCTAGAACACGTACGTTCTACGATGTTAGAGGTCCAGAGCATGATTTATGACTAATTAATGGGGTTGAACATGTTAAGAAATAGAGAAATCACAACAAGAGATAAGAACTTGGTGGAAAAGGATTTAAGACATATTCAACACTATATTCGTCCCATGATATCAATATATAGTACATGAATGTAATCACCTCATAAACTGAAGAGTGCAGACACATTGGCACCTCATCAAGAATATGGATGACAACTCATAAATGAGTGATCTTGGTCTTTGTGGTTGTCTTGGGATTCACAGTTTAACATTCCCCCCTTCAATCACAAGTCTACATGAACTAATGCATAAATGGGTATCATTACAATCTTCAATATGAAACTTTTGCACTGAGCTTCGATGAAGATGCACCTGAAAAACCACCAATATGGATGTTGATTGGTTCATTTGAAATGAACTTTGAAAGAAAGTAGAATTTCTAGAAGTGAACAACTGCTATGTCTAAACATTCCCTTGGTAATTGGTGAATAAATAGGATCACCATTTTGCTATCAGTGAACAAATAGGATCACAAAATCCCTCTCTGAATTTAGACACAATTAGGTGTTGAACAACATCCCAATGAATAGTTGATTTGATTGTAGATATCCCGTTGAGGAGATTAGTTGCCATGCTGAAATTCCTAAATTTTGATTGAAATTTTGATTGAGAGGAATTCAAAACGTGAATCTTGACTATTATCATTGATATCCCCCCCTATCATGTGCAATGTGAGAATATTGGTGAAGGGATACAAGCTTGAGATTTTGGATTCTTTTGTTCTTCAATGGTTCACCACTGTATCTAGTGATTTTTGGACCACTAACCATTTTGATTTCATCAATGTACTTCAATTTTCAATTTTTAGAATGGGTATGGGTGATTCCCAAAATAATTATTTGTAGCAATTATTTGAAATCCTTTTGTTTTTGTGATTTCTTCTTGCAAATGTGTCTTCACTTGTGTCAGATATAGATAGTAAGACTTATGCAACTTCTTGACTTGTTGATTCTATTGCTAAGAACTTCTCCAACCATAATGATTTTTTGTAGCCTTCTTATTTTGGTATTTATCTAACTGATGATTTGTCTTCCCATAATGAAGACAATGATGGAGATCAAAACATTGATTCTCCATGTGACCAACTCGATGACAATGTTGACACTTATAATTCTGATGTTCAACTGATGTTGAACTGAAACATGTGAAGTGGAATCTCCTTGAGGAATTCCATACAATAGAAGTTGATTGGTCTGGAATAGTTGAGAATATGAAATGTAATTTCCTTATCATATCCTAGTCTTATTTTGTGTTTTTTGTCATAGATTTCTTCGCAAGGTTTGATGATAGGCTTGGAAAGATCATTCTGTATTTGATGTTCTTCCATGCATTTATGAAAATTTTCTTATGCAACTTGAAAAAAAATTCAAGTTTACTTTCACTGATACTGCTTCTAGTGCTTCCAGTATCACTCATTGCTTTTTCTTGTGACTAATTTTCAACAAAACTTATCTTCATCAATTCACTCTATGATTCCTTCTCATGACCAACTGATAAATCATTAGTCATATCATTTGATGTATTTGTATCAACCATTAGGTCATTTATGTCGTAAAGTAATATCAACCTTTTGTATGAGATCATCTATGTTCGAAGTAACATCCATCATTTGCATTAAGTCATTTGTGGCACATGTGGCATCAACCATGTTCTCAATTTGCTTCTCTTTTTCAATTAATTTTGATTGAAGTGATTCAATTAATTTATCTTTTAGATCAAGTTGCTTGTGAATATCAATAATTCAATTATCCAATTCATGTAAGAAGTCCTGTAGTTCTTTAATTTATTGATTAACGTTTTGAAAACAGTTTCCTCCTTTATGCATTTTAGATTTTTCACTTGTCATGTTTGCATGGACTTGTGGCTTGCACTTGTTTATTTTATATCACCCTCTCTATCTCGTATGTCACTCTTACGGTGTCAAGGACTATCGACCATAGATTATAAGAAAGTATAGCTCAGATATACACTGTCATAAACATATTTCAACCTCCTATAAAGCTTCAATAGTAAAGTAGTAAACTCAAATGTGAACTATACTTTATGAGCATAAATACTAAATGATAGAGATCTGAAACTAAAATAGTAGTGGAAATAATAATGAACAACAAATAAATCACACCACAAGACACTATAAATTCTGAGCAATGCCCCTAGAAAAACCCACAAGGGGAAAACCAGTTCAAGGAGATTCTTCTTATTGAGGTTAGAGAAATTTTATATCAGAGTTTACAACAAGAAGTAACAACAACAATAAATTCTTGAAAAATGTGCCAACGGACCTGCTCAATTTGCGTGTTAAAAACTACACAAAACAAATCTCAATTTATGCAAAGTACATTCCCTTTAACAACAAATAAAACCTTGATTTTTTTCACTTTAGCAATATTGTTCTGCATTGATTTCGTACAACAAGACACTTAGAAAGTCGTTCCCTCCTCTTGCCTCGATTTCTGTGCCTCCATGCAGTTGTACAACCTCTGAAATAATGTTGTACGACCTCCTTTTTTACTACTGTCAACTCAACATTTAATGATGCAAGTTTTGGGAAGGCATGCCCTCTTCTCCTCTTGGAAAATGCACTCTCCTTGAGTTGTATGGACCTCTCTCCTTCCTTGGAAAACGTGCCCCTCCTCTAGCTGTACAGACCTCCTTATTCCCCTTGTAAAATGCGCTCTCCTCTTGCTGTTACTCTCACTTCTCCATGAGCTCAATCTCTCTCTTGAGAAAAGTGACTCTTCACCTTCCTGCTCGAGCTCTCCTCAAAGTGTGTGCCCCACTTCTCCACTAGAGCTTCCTTTACACATTTTAAAAGTGTAACTTCCCCAACCCTTGGTATTCCAATGATATTGATGATCAATATCTAGTCTTTCCCTCTTGAGATCAACGATCATGAATAAATCATCCGCTGAGATCACTTAAGTCACTTAAGTGACCCACACCCTCATAAAGTCACTTTACACATTAAAAAATAAAAGGCTCAACTTTATAAAATCACTTTATAAAAATAAAGTCATTAGGGAGAAATGTGCTTGGTCACTTCCGCATGTTGGGTGTTGCCAATGCAGAAGTACCTCCGAGCTACCAAATCTAACACACACCCCAAACTGTGTTCATATAATGATTAAACTTTGATTAAAAATGATCCCTGTATTCAATTTCAAGTAGGGTCTTTGTTCAATTTAATGATTCACTATTATGCTTCAGTGAATCAATTTGTACAGTTCAGTCACTTAACCATAGACCCAAAAAAACACTTGAACTTAAGCATATGGATCACTAACCTTTACATGGATCAATTAAATAAAATTTTACATGAACCATAAATGGTTATAACCTTTGAATTTTTGAGAATGCTCCCTCAAGTGTAGAGAAACAAGCAACTCTTAGCTCTCGTGTTGCATGAAATCACACAATGCCTTGTGTATGATTGAATTGATGTCTTATTTTATTGAATGATCAAGATTTTTTATGCCTTTTTACTCTATGTGTGCATAGGTTCATGACCACGTGAACCTGTAAATTTAAGTGTCAACACTAGTCACAAAGTAGAGATCACACATCCAAAACCATACATAATCACACACAAATAATCTTTATATGCCTATGACTCCCTTATTCTAATTTTAGGACAGGTCTAAGACACATCCACCATGAAAAAATGATCTTTCTATTAAAATCTTTGGTACATGAAGTTCTCCACATCTTTTGTTTTTCTTTTCAAAGAGTAGATAGATAGTTTTTTTTACAAATTTAAGTTTACAAGCTTTCAATTGTTTGCTCTAAAAATGACTTTGAATAAAAGAAACAACATTTTGATGATAATATTATAAACCATATAACACGTTGAATACACTAATCATTAAATAAAAATGAAAATATGCCAATAAAGACATCAAGGTCTAGCTCTCAAGTTTTCATTTTCCTTGTATTTGTTTTATGTGTAGCTTCCTAGTTGCCCTTTTTCACTTTCAAGCCAATAAAGACCCTTTTCAAACATAGTTCTTGAAGCTCAATGTTCACTATAACAATAAATCCTCTCGCTCAATGCAAACCAATATCTGCCAAAAAGGCCCATTTACAAAGATAGGATCTCAAGTCTCATTTCCAACGTGTGTGTGAAAGTGGGTGGGTATGTTGTTGTTGTGAGTGCCAGCTCTAACATGTCTCCCACACATCCCAAATCATTATTTACGTGCTTTCACTTGAAAATTTAGGGGTTGACTAATTGGAGGGCATGATTCCCCAAACCATGACTAGTGATTGGCTAAATTATATATATATATATATATATATATATATATATATATATATATATATATATATATATATATGATCGAGATTCAAAGATTAATGCAGGTTATTGGAGTCCTGGATCTATTTCCAACACTTTACAACATAAGGTGCTCTCCTTAGACTCCTTTGATGATGTTACCATGCCATATTCAACACATGGGTTGCGAGCTGTCTTCTCTCCACTTTGCACTTTTAAATGACATATGTGACAAATTGTCATGAAGGCACTATGGTTTTTTCTCAGGAGTTTTCTTCCAGCCTGCATGTTCTCTCCAATGCTCAACTTGATACACCTTGGCCAAAGTTTCAATGTCAATTGTCAAATAAAAATTCCTAGGTTTGGTGCAGATTATACCTTGAAATGACTCCTGGATCTACATTTCTTGGAATTGGGCAAGATTTTTTTTTGAAATTTTAGATTTATATCACACTCAAATCTTTGAAATAAATATTTGTCATAACTTTAAGAGGTCAATTTTCTAACACAAATTTGAGTACCGATACGAGTTTGGAGGTTAAGCATGCAACAAAGGACTTGGGCCACCATTCAGAGTGTGATATGCTCTCCCCACTGAGATATTCCCTTATAATTAGTTCACCATTCAATGCCTTTTATCTTTTATTTTATTTCTTTTTCTTTCAAGAGACTAGTTAGGGGACACTTCCTTGGCATGGTGACCAGTGGTGACAATGTTACCCACACACATTTCACGGAGATGAGTGTTAATGTTTATGCCATTATTATAGTTCTTTGCATTTCAATAGATAACAACAACATAAAGACAAGATCACTGAGAAATACACAATCACAAGAGACATGACATTTATCCTGGGAAACCCTCTAGGGGAAGAAAACCCATCAAAACTTCCTTATTATAGATAGCCAATACAATGCCAAGGGATAACTCAAGCAAATACAGAATATCCTCTCCAAAAGATGCGCCACTCTCTCTCTCTTTCTTCTCCAACTGTAATTTCGAAACTTGTCTCTCAAAATGAGCAAGTGAGTTGTGTGTCTAAGTGAGGCGCTGGCCTCTTTATTTATACAAGACTGGCACGTGTGAAGTGTCTCTTCACTGGCAGGCCCGACTTCTCAAACTGGGTGGTTATAACCACCTTTAATATATTCTAGGACCTCTTTAATATCTGCTGGGGCCGAATTCTTATTCTGCCTATTATAATTATCATTTGACCAATCCACAAAAGGGGATTTGGTCCTATTACAATATCCGACATGATCAATCCACAATGGGGATTGATCCAATGAATAATATATCAGATAATAATAAGAATACACTTTGCAGTTACATTATTTCAAC
>ML801982.1:168616-187939 GCA_009831015.1 Picea engelmannii
ACTCAATGCAAACCAATATTTGCCAAAAAGGCCCATTTACAAAGATAGGATCTCAAGTCTCATTTCCAGCGGGTGTGTGAAAGTGGGTGGGTATGTTGTTGTTGTGAGTGCCAGCTCTAACATGTCTCCCACACATCCAAAATCATTCTTTATGTTCTTTCACTTGAAAATTTAGGGGTCGACTAATTGGAGGGCATGATTCCCCAAACCATGACTAGTGATTGGCTAAATTAATTATATATATATATATATATATATATATATATATATATATGAATGATCGAGATTCAAAGATTAATGCAGATTATTAGAGTCCTGGATCTATTTCCAACACTTTACAACATAAGGTGCTCTCCTTAGACTCCTTTGATGATGTTACCATGCCATATTCAACACATGGGTTGCAGGCTGTCTTCTCTCCACTTTGCACTTTTAAATGACATATGTGACAAATTGTCATGAGGGCACTATGGTTTTTGCTCAGGAGTTTTCTTCCAGCCTGCATGTTCTCTCCAATTCTCAGCTTGATACACCTTGGCCAAAGTTTCAATGTCAATTGTCAAATAAAAATTCCTAGGTTTGGTGCAGATTATACCTTGAAATGACTCCTGGATCTACATTTATTGGAATTGGGAAAGATTTTTTTTTGAAATTTTAGATTTATATCACACTCAAATCTTTGAAATAAATATTTGGCATAACTTTAAGAGGTCAATTTTCTAACACAGATTTGAGTACCAATACGAGTTTGGAGGTTAAGCATGCAACAAAGGACTTGGGCCACCATTCAAAGTGTGATCTTCTCTCCCCACTGAGCTATTCCCTTATAATTAGTTCACCATTCAATGCCTTTTATCTTTTATTTTATTTCTTTTTCTTTCAAGAGACTAGTTAGGGGACACTTCCTTGGCATGGTGACCAGTGGTGACAATGTTACCCACACGCATTTCACGAAGATGAGTGTTAATGTTTATGCCATTATTATAGTTCTTTTCATTTCAATAGATAACAACAACATAAAGACAAGATCACTGAGAAATACACAATCACAAGAGACACAACATTTATCCTGGGAAACCCTCTAGGGGAAGAAAACCCAACAAAACTTCCTTATTATAGATAGCCAATACAATGCCAAGAGATAACTCAAGCTAATACAGAAGATCCTCTCCAAAAGATGCGCCACTCTCTCTCTTTCTTCTCCAACTATAATTTCGAAACTTGTCTCTCAAAATGAGCAAGTGAGTTGTGTGTCTAAGTGAGGCGTTGGCCTCTTTATTTATACAAGACTGGCACGTGTGAAGTGTCTCTTCACTGGCAGGGACGACTTCTCAAACTGGGTGGTTATAACCACCTTTAATATACTCTAGGACCTCTTTAATATCTGCTGGGGCCGAATTCTTATTCTGCCTATTATAATTAGCATTTGACCAATCCACAAAAGGGGATTTGGTCTTATTACAATATCCGACATGATCAATCCACAATGAGGATTAATCCAATGAATAATATATCAGATAATAATAAGAATACACTTTGCAGTTACATTATTTCAACACTCCCCCTTAACAAGAAGGGTATTCTTCAACAACATCAGGTAAGAGAGAGGTTTGCATCATCAGTGAAATTAGGAGGGCAACATCATTAATATCATCTTGGAGCACTGAATGTCATATCTATAAATCATCAGAAGTTTTCTTCATTGGCAGGCATTGTCATTCTCAAAGGAATGCAATCATCATCTGCATCAATATGGATTAGTATAAAACTAATACATCATCATCATCACAACATGAGGCTCGCTCATCATCATCATACTAGAATGGCTTTACGTCACAACTATCAAGACGAAAGCCCAGTTCTAGTCTCGTCTCATAGTCTTGCATTACGTCACAACAATAAAGCTGGAAGCAAGATACTCGTCCTGCTTTACGTCACAACCATAAGGTCAGAAGCAGGATGCTAGATTGGCTTTACGTCACAACTATCTTGCCGGAAGCACAGTGCTAGCCTCATCTCATCATCTTGCTTTACATAACAACCATAAGGTTGGAAACGAGGTATATGTCCTGCTTTACGTCACAACCATCAGGTTGGAAGCAGGATACTAGACTGGCTTTACATCACAACTATCTAGCCAAAATCTCAGTACTAGTCTCATCACATCTTCTTGCTTTACGTCACAACCATAAGGTTGGAAGCAAGGAACACGCCTTGCTTTACGTTACAACCATCAGGTCGGAAGTAGGGTACTAGAATTGCTTTACGTCGCAGCTGTACAACCAGAAGCATAGTACTAGTCATATCACATCATCTTTCTTTACGTCACAACCATAGGGTCGGAAGCAAGGTATACGTCCTGCTTTAAGTCACAACCATAAGGTTGGAAGAAGGGAATATATCATCACAACAACTACTCCCCCTTTCGAGGAAGGTCCTTTTGGACTATGCCAAGCTTATCTCAGAAGTACTCAAACTTTACACGAGATAGGGGCTTGGTCAACACACCAGCAACCTGTTCATCCGTGCTAATGTACTAGAGCTTTATGGCTCCTCTCTGCACCATGTCATGGATGTAATGATATCAGATCTCTATGTGCTTCAACTTATCATAAAATACAAGATTCTCTGTCATCTTTATGCAGCTTTGGTTGTCACATAGGATCGAGGTTGCTTCCATCTCTAGGTCAAATAGACCGATCAACAACTTTCGAAGCCATATAGCTTTGCAACTAGCAGAACACGCAACAATGTATTCTTCTTCCACTGTGCTGAGAGCAATGTTGGATTGCTTCCTACTTTGCCATGAGATCATGGATGATCCCAAACTGAAACAACATCCAGAAGTTCTTTTCATGTCAGCAACGCTTCCTGCCCAATATGAATCAGTGTATCCACTCAATGTGAAATCATGATCTCCGTCATAACTGAGACCACAATCTAATGTACCCTTAAGGTACCTCATCACATGTTTTGCAGCCACAAGGTGAACATGTCTGGGCTCTACTAGAAACTGACTCAAGGTGTTCACGGTAAAACAAATGTCTGGTCTGGTGTTCGTCAGGTACATCAACGATTCAATAATCTGTCTGAATAGCGTGGCATCAATCAATTCTGACGAAGTGTCGACCAACAGCTTCAGCTTCGCTTCCATGGGTGTATTCATGGACTTGCATTCCAACATGTCGAATATCTTCAGGATTTCAACTGCATACTTCCCTTGGTTAAGGAATATTCTCTCTGGACTCTGCCATACCTCAAGATCTAAGAAATAATGCATTAGGCCAAGGTTTTTCATTTCAAATTCTGAGGCAAGTCTCTTCTTACATTCAGTGATGAGATTTTCTTCTCCAGTTAAGAATAAGTCATCCACATATAGCAATAATATCACTGGCTCATCGTTCATAACCTTGAAGTAGAGGTTAGAATCTTGTTTACTCTTGGTAAAGCCTAAGCTCGTCAAGAAACTATCTATACGGCCATACCAAGCTCTGAGAGCTTGCTTCAATCCGTATAAGTCTTTCTTCAATTTACAGACATGAGACTTCCTGTCTTCAAATTCAAATCCTTGAGGTTGCTCTATATACACTTCCTCTTCGATGACACCATTTAGAAAGGTTGTCTTTATGTCCATCTGGTGTAACTTTCACTTCATTTTAGCTGCAAGGGCTATGATGGTTCTAATCGAAGTGTATCTGGCTACATGAGTGAATGTCTCTTCATAGTCAATGCCTTCTTTCTGAGAAAAGCCCCGAGCGACGAATCTTGCTTTATATTTTTCAATACTTCCATCAACAACATGTTTTATTTTGAAGAGCCATTTGGAGGATACCACATCTTTACTCTTCGGTCTGGGAACTATTTACCATACATCATTATTTATTATGGATTGGTATTCCTCTATCATGGCATCTTCCCATTCTTTCATCTGAAAGGCTTCTTCAAAGCTGGTAGGCTCCTTCTCTAGGAGGTCACACATCAAAGCCGTATAACTGGAAAATGGCTTTGGTCTTTTTACCTATCCTGTGGTTCCTTGGGGAACACCATACTTCTCCCCATCTTGAATAAGCTCTTTGGCCCAAGATGGCTTTCTTTTATTGAGGATTGTCATCTGAGGCGGTTCTTGAAATTCCAATATATCATGATCATCTGGAATTTCCTCATCAGGGGAAATTACGTCTTCCCTCACTAGTTCTGCGACTCTGGGAACCTCCCTCTCTGCAGTTCTGGGGATTACGGGTTCCTCTTCATATACTTCTTCAAGCTGGAATCTTATTGATTTCTTGAGCGCTGCATCTTCATCAAAGGTCACATCCCTGTTGATCTCAATGTGGCGGTGACCTGGTATATAAATTCTGAAGGCCTTGGAGACCTCATAGTATCCCAAAAATATTCCCTTCTTTCCTGAAGGTTCCAGCTTGTTTCTCTTCTCTTTCGGTATATGAATAAATAATGGGCAACCAAATATTTTGAGATGGCTTACCTCTGGCTTCTTTCCGGTGAACATCTCTTCCGGGGTCTTGAACCCAAGTGAACTATGGGATAATCGGTTTTGCACATAAACAACCTTCATTGCTGCTTCTGCCCATAAGCACATAGGAAGATCTTGATCATGGATCATAGTCTTCAAAACTTCCATTATCGTTCTGTTCTTTCGTTCAAATACACCGTTTTGTTGGGGATTGTAGGGAGTAGTGAGTTCCCTCTTGATCCCAACATCTCTGCAGAAGTTCACAAACTCTTTTGAGGTGTATTCTCCTCCATTATCTAACCTGAGTATCTTAATCTTTCTTTCAGAAAGATTCTCTATCAATGCTTTGAATTCCTTGAACTTGCTGAACACTTCATATTTAGATTTCAAGAGATACACCTAGGTCTTACGAGAATAATCATCAATGAATGATACATAGTATACATACCCTCTAATGGAGGCCGATGGAATTGGGCCACACACATATGAATGAATGAGTTCTAGGACTCCTTCTGCTTTGTTGTCTCTCTTCGAAAAAGGGTTCTTGATGTTCTTCCCTTGTGCACATCCATTGCATACGCCTTCATGGTTGACCTTAAGTTCTGGTAAACCTGTGACCGCTTTGCATATGTATGGAAACGCCTTGTAGTTGATGTGAGCTAATCTTCTATGCCAAAGTTAACATGAGTTTTCAATGGCGTGGGCCATGGCAGTTTCTGAGTGACCCTTTAGTCTATACAAGCCATTTTCTTCACTTCCAATGATGATTGCTTCATTTATGGTTTCTCCTTTAGCCCACATAAGAACTTCTCCATCTATAAAGGCAACTCTGTAGCCTTTCTTTTCTAAATCTGAAATGGAGAGTAGGTTCTTTTTCAAACCTAGTACATATAGTACGTCCTTCATTTTTAATGAATTCCCTGAATTTAGTTTGTAGTTTGATTCTCCCACTCCCTTGATGGGATATTGGTAATTATCTCCAAGTGTCACTTTTTGAGAAAACTTCTTTTCTGAAACACAAGAGAGAATGTTTTTCTGACCTGTCATGTGCTTGGAGGCACCACTATCAATGATCCACATGTCGTCTCCATGTGTTACTGATCATGAGAGGGCCGAGATTAAGACATAGTCTTTGATCTGTTCTCTTATCATCTTTGCAGGTGGCTCTTCATCTTTGACTGCATGGGCATGGTGCCTCTTATGTTTCCTCTTGTATTCTTCTCGTCTGGCTGGACATAATTTCACAATGTGTCCCATCTTGTCACAATGATAGCATTGTACAGATGAGTAGTCTCTTTTCCTTTGTTGTCCTCTCTTCTGAAATCTCCTTGGATGAAATTCTTTATTATTGAATCTGTTTGGCGATTGAGGCTCTTTATGAGTCTCCTTGTGGAAGTAGGGTTTCTTCCTTCCTCTTTTGGTGTGAGTAGCTAGGGCTTGATCATCATCTCTTGCTAGTAGCGCTTCACGGTTAGCTACTCTTGTTTCTTCTTGGATGCATTCTTCCCATAGACTATCAAACTTTAGTTTCTCCGTTCTGGCACATATCGTTTGGATGAATGCATCCCAAGGTCTTGTGAGACCATTTAGGGATGTCATTATGAGCTTGTCTTTGTCTATGGTGTCTCCAATCGCTTCTAACTATTGTTTGAATTCTGAAATTCTAGATAAATATTCTTGGATCGTTTCTCCTTTCTGCATCCTCGTATTCTTTAGTTGAGTTCTTAGATTCATCTTTCGGTTTATGTTCTTTCCTTCATATAGTCTGCTTAGGGCATCAAACATTTCTTTCAAAGTGTTCTTTGATGACACATAAGGAATCAGGTGGTCTTTGATTGAATCTGCAATGATTCTTTGGGCCCTGATTGTGTCCTTTTGATGCTTTTCTTTCTCTGCAACATCTTCGGGTTCCGACACTTCTTCTTTGATGAATCTTGCTAGGTCATTCTCTGCAAGGAATCAGGCTGATCCTTTACTTCCAGGCACGAAAGTTTTCCATGCCTTCCAGTTTGTCAGCAAGTTTCGTGCTTGTAAACATATTTTACTTGGAGCTAGAAAAATGACCAAAAAAAATGAAAGTGCTCAAAATCAAATTTTGAACTTACTAGGAGATGCGTTTGGCTGAGGCGAGTAGCCTTGTGTGCTTGGATGTGAGAAAATCCAACTTTTACCCTTCCAAACTTGATCTACGGATTTTTGGACTGGTGCTTTTGGTTTTCTAGTACCTCTGGTACTCTGGTACTTCTGGTACTTCTGGTTCACTGGTTTTCTGGTACTTCTGGTACTTTTTTGAAACTAGGGTTTCACTCTCCGGGAGATCTACCCACTGAAAAGGTGCGCTGATGATGAAAAAGTAATCCTTGAGGGAGGGCACACTTTTCTAGATGGTTTTGGGGCTGAAAAGCTTCAGCATCAAAAAGACCTAATTTGCATGTACGACAACAATGACGTTTTTCTCTTGCGAAGGATGCTCTCTTCAGCTTGGCTCTGAAACCATGTTAATGTTTATGCCATTATTATAGTTCTTTTCATTTCAATAGATAACAACAACATAAAGACAAGATCACTGAGAAATACACAATCACAAGAGACACAACATTTATCCTGGGAAACCCTCTAGGGCAAGAAAACCCAACAAAACTTCCTTATTATAGATAGCCAATACAATGCCAAGTGATAACTCAAGCTAATACATAATATCCTCTCCAAAAGATGCGCCACTCTCTCTCTTTCTTCTCCAACTGTAATTCTGAAACTTGTCTCTCAAAATGAGCAAGTGAGTTGTGTGTCTAAGTGAGGCGCTGGCCTCTTTATGTATACAAGACTGGCATGTGTGAAGTGTCTCTTCACTGGCAGGGATGACTTCTCAAACTGGGTGGTTATAACCAACTTTAATATATTCTGGGGCCTCTTTAATATCTGCTGGGGCCGACTTCTTATTCTGCCTATTATAATTATCATTTGACCAATCCACAAAAGGGGATTTGGTCCTATTACAATAGCCGACATGATCAATCGACAATGGGGATTGATCCAATGAATAATATATCAGATAATAATAAGAATACACTTTGCAGTTACATTATTTCAACAATGAGAAGGCTAGCTTGTGATGAGGCCCCTTTCTCTTGGCTATGCCACCAAGAGCCGCTACCTTGGCATGGTGACCATATGAATGGTAGTGTCATACCGCTACATTCCCATGGACCTAATAGGCTAGCTCGTGATGAGACCCCCTATCCTCCAACCAGGTCTTGATTTTATTATTTTATGGGTCCCTCTGTTTCTTGCTGAGAAGCCTTTTATTCCTTTCTCGGGGATCCCTGGGCAAAGCATTTGAAGGTTTTGTTCTTTTGGATTTTATCTTTTTCCAGATACTTTTACCCTCTAGGACTTTATCCCCTTCTTCACACAAGGTAAGGTACAACCCTTTGCTAGCTTGGAAAACCCAATTCCCGAACCAATGTAGGGGATGGATGAGAGGGAAAAAGATGAAAAGTGATAAGTATGGTGGGAATGACAATGACCTTTAATGAACCCACCCAGTGGAAACTAAAACCCTATGGGAACCAACTTGCTAGGGCATCCTGCCGTTCCCCTCAGGTGTGGACAAGTGGAAAGGCATAAGGTCCAAGCACACGTCAGAAGTAAAAATAATTAAATGCACATATTCAAATGTTTTGAGAATCATAGTGACACATACCATGATAACCAAACTTATTACCTCATGGAGCAAGAACCATTGCTGCTGAAGGACCAGGTCGACGGGATGGATGCTGTTGTTGCTAACAAGGTGGAGGCACTGAAGAAGAAAGATGGCCCCTCTAGGGCCAGGCTCAAGTAAATATGGCTCTCGGTACTCCATGTCTAGGACCTATGGGCCTCGAGACATAATCTCCTTAGTTATCCCTAGGCTAGGGAATAACATGGACCACTAACCATTTTGATTTCATCAATGTACTTCAATTTTCAATTTTTAGAATGGGTCCCAGTGATGCCCAAAATCATTATTTGTAACAATTATTTGAAATCCTTTTGTTTTTGTGATTTCTTCATGCAAATGTGTCTTCACTTGTGTCCAAACTAGATAGTAAGACTTATGCAACTTCTTGACTTGTTGATTCTATTGTTAAGAACTTATCCAACCATAATGATTTTTTTTAGCCTTCTTATTTTGACATTTATCTAAATGATCATATGTCTTCCCATAATGAAGACAATGATGGAGATCAAAACATTAATTCTCCATGTGATGAACTCGATGACAATGTTGGCACTTAGAATTTTGATGTTCAAGTAATTTTGAACTGAAACATGTGAAGTGGAATCTCATTGAGGAATTCTGCACAGTAGAAGTTGATTGGTTTGGAATAGTTGAGAATATGAAATGTAGCTTCCTTATCATATCCGAGTCTTATTTTGTTTTTTTTGTCATAGCTTTCTTCGCAAGGTTTGATGATAGGCTTGGAAAGATAATTTTGTATTTGATGTTCTTCCATGCATTTATGAAAATTTTCTTATGCAACTTGAAAAAAAATTCAAGTTTACTTTCACTGACATTGCTTCTAGTGCTTCCAATATCACTCATTGATTTTTCTTGTGACTAATTTTCAACAAAACTTATCTTCATCAATTCACTCTATGATTCCTTCTCATGACCAACTAAGAAATCATCATTCATATCATTTGATGTATCTGTATCAACCATTAGGTCATTTATGTCGCAAGTAATATCAACCTTTTGTATGAGGTCATCTATGTCCGAAGTAACATCCATCATTTGCATTAAGTCATTTGTGGCACATGTGGCATGAACCATGTTCTCAATTTGCTTCTCTTTTTCAATTAATTTTAATTGAAGTGATTCAATCAATTTATCTTTTAGATCTAGTTGCTTGTGAATATCAATAATTCAATTATCCAATTCATGTAATAAGTCTTGTAGTTCTTTAATTTATTGATTAACATTTTGAAAACAGTTTCCTCCTTTACCCATTTTAGATTTTTCACTTGTCATGTTCGCATGGACTTGTGGCTTGCACTTGTTTATTTTATATCACGTTCGCTAGCTCTTATGTCACTCTTACGGTGTCGGGTACTATTGACCACACACTATAATAAATTATAGCTCAGATATACACTGAGTCATAAACATATTTCAACCTCCTATAAAGCTTCAACAATAAAGTAGTAAACTCAACTTTGAACTGTACTTTATGAACAAAAATACTAAATGATAGAGATCTAAAACTAAAATAGTAGCAGGAATAAGAATGAACAACAAATAAATGACATCTTAGGACACTAGAAATTCTGAGCAATGCCCCTAGAAAAACCCACAAGGGGAAAACCAATTCAAGGAGATTCTTCTTATTGAGCTCAAATTTTTTTATATCAGAGTTTACAACAAGAAGTAACAACAACAATAAATTCTTGAAAATTGTGCCAATGGACCTGCTTGATTTGCGTGCTAAAAACTACGTAAAACATATCTCAATTTATGCAAAGTACAATCCATTTAACAACAAATAAAACCTCGATTTTTGTGCACTTTAGCAGTATTGTTCTGCACTGATTTTGTACAAGAAGACACCTAGAAAGTCATTCCCTCCTCTTGCCTCGAGTTCTGTTCCTCCATGCAACTGTATGACCTCTAAAATAGTGCTATACGACCTCCTTTTTCACTGTTGTCAACTCAACATTTATGCTGCAAATTATGGGAAGGTGTGCCCTCTTCTCCTCTTGGATATGCACCCTCCTTCCACTGTATGGATCTCTCTCCTTCATTGGAAAGCGTGCCCCTTCTCTAGTTGTACATACCTCCCTCTTCTCCTTGGAAAATGCGCCCTCCTCTTGCTGTTACTGTCACTTCTCCATGATCTCAATCTCTCTCTTGAGAAAAGTGACTCTTCACCTTCCCGCTCAAGCTCTCCTCAAAGTGTGTGCCCCACTTCTCCACTAGAGCTTCCTTTATGCATTTTCAAAGTGTAACCTTGGTCTTCCAATGAGATTGACGGTCAAGATCTAATATTTCCCTCATGAGATCAATGGTCATGACTTAATTGTTCGTTGAGATCACTTAAGTCACTTAAGTGACCCACACCCTCATAAAGTCACTTTACACATTAAAAAATAAAAGGCTCAACTTTATAAAATCACTTTATAAAAATAAAGTCACTAGGGAGAAATGTGCTCGGTCAGTTCCACATGCTGGGTGCTGCCAATGCAAAAGTACTCTGAGCTACCAAATCTAACACACACCCCAAATTGTGTTCTTACAATGATTAAACTTTGATAAAAAATGATCTCCTTATTCAATTTCAAGTAGGGTCTTTCTTCAATTTAATGATTCACTATTATGCTTCAGTGATTCAATTTGTACAATTCAATCACTTAACCATGGACCCAAAAAAACACTTGAACTTAAGCATATGGATCACATGACTTTATGCAAATAACCTTGACATGGATCAATTAAAGCAAATTTTACATGAACCATAAATGGTTATAGCCTTTGAATTTTTGAGAATGCCCCTTCAAGTGTAGAGAAACAAGCAACTCTTAGCTCTCGTGTTGCATGAAATCACACAATGCCTTGTGTATGATTGAACTGATGTCTTATTTTATTGAATGATCAATTTTTTTTATGCCTTTTTACTCTATGTGTGCATAGATTCATGACCATGTAAACCTGTAAATTTAAGTGTCAAAACTAGTCACAAAGTAGAGATCACACATCCAAAACCATACACAATTGCACACAAATAATCTTGGTGTGCCTATGACTCCTTATTCTAATTTTAAGACAGGTCTAGGATACATCCACCATGAAAAAATGATCTTTCTATTAAAATCTTTGGTACATAATTTCTCCACATCTTTTGTTTTTCTTTTCAAAGAGGAGATAGAGAGCTTTCTTTACAAATTTAAGTTTACAAGCTTTCAATTGTTGACTAAAAAAAAATAACTTTAAATAAAAAAAAAACAACATTTTGATTTATAAACCATATAACAAGTTGAATGCACTAATCATTGAAAAAATAAAATAAAATATGCCAATAAAGACATCAAGGTCTATCTCCCAAGTTTTCATTTTCCTTGTATTTGTTTTATGTGTAGCTTCCTAGTTGCCCTTTTTCACTTTTCAAGCCAATAAAGACCCTTTTCAAACATAGTTCTTGAAGCTCAATGTTCACTATAACATTAAATCCTCTCACTCAATGCAAACCAATATTGGCCAAAAAGGCCCATTTACAAAGATAGGCTCTCAAGTCTCATTTCCAGCGGGTGTGTGCATGTGGGTGGGTATGTTGTTGTGAGTGCCACATGTCTCCCACACATCCCATATCATTCTTTATGTCTTGTCACTTGAAAATTTAGGGGTACATGATTCCCCAAACCATGACTAGTGATTGCCCCTCTCTCTCTCTCTATGTATAATCGAGATTCAAAGATTAGTTCTGGTTATTGGACTCCTGGATCTATTTCCAACACTTTACAACATGAGGTGCTCTCCTTAGTCTGTCTTCCTTTGATGCTGTTACCATGCCATATTCAACACATGGGTTACGGGCTGTCTTCTCTCCACTTTGCACTTTTAAATGACACATGTGACATATCGTCATGAGGGAACTATGGTTTTTGCTCAGGAGTTTTCTTCTAGCCTGCATGTTCTCTCCAATGCTCAGCTTGATACACCTTGGCCAAAGGTTCAATGTCAATTGTCAAATAAAAATTCCTAGGTTTGGTGCAGATTATACCTTGAAATGACCACTGGATCTACATTGCTTGGAATTGGGCAAGATTTTTTTTTTGAAATTTTAGATTTATATCACACTCAAATCTTTGAAATAAATATTTGGCATAACTTTAAGAGGTCGATTTTCTACCACAGATTTGAGTACCGATACGATTTTGGTGGTTAAGCATGCAACAAAGGACTTGGGCCACCATTCAGAGTGTGATCTGCTCTCCCCACTGAGCTATTCCCTTATAATCAGTTCACCATGCTACACGATTAAAAAGAGATCAAAATTCCCACAAATCTGCAATGGATCTCAGATCCATTATAAACACCATGCAGATAGAATCGTCACAGAAGCATCAATGCACCAGCTGAGACAATGAGTAATCATAGTGATCAACAAGCTATCTGATCACAAGACACGTACTGATCTAGCATTCCATATTTGTAGTAGGGTGAAGGTATTCCAGTTTTGAAGATTTTTTATGGAGATCTGGATCAAATCGACCAAAGTTCAAAGCGGATAGAAGCTTGGAATTTTCTTCCAACAGTAAATGGCGAGGCTATCCAAATTATGAACTTTGTTTTGATTCTTTCCACAATAAAATTAAACGAGCATTGAGACACGCACAAATGGCTGGCTGGTGGCTACAACACAAATTGGATAAAAAAAATGGAAATTGTACACCACTATTCTGCCATGACAGATCCATCATTTTGGTGGATGATTGAGTGCAGACTATGAAGCGATGGATCACATATCTCATTGTACAATACAACTATGGATAGGTCACATATCTCCTCAAACTTAGAGAATTCTTTCTTTGTTTTTAAACCCTTTTTTTTAAAAAATATTCTTAGATCTTCACATGCAAGATGCCAAAAAATATTATCCGATATAATACTAAAATAGTAATTGCACTCAAATCATTGAGAAAATGAAATAACGATTGCCAAAAAAGGGTTTGCAAATGGATGCAGTTCTCGTGGATAACGTTGGTTTTTAGCTTGTTTGAGAAGATTTTCTTTGTCCTTTTCTTGCGAATCTACCATGCTGAGACTAGCCACCGTCAATCCACTCAGATTTTCAAATTACTCATCATGGAGCATCTTCAAATTAGCTACACCTGTCATGGATGAATACAATGAGGAGCTACTAGGCCATTAAGACCATAAGAGCTACGATACCATGTTAAGAAATAGAGCAAGCACAACAAGAGACAAGAATTTGGTGGAAAATGATTTAAGTGATATTCAACATTATATTCATTCCATGATATCAATTTATAGTACATGGATGTAATCACCTCTTGAACTAAAGAGTATCAACACACACTCATTAAGGATAAAGATGACATCTCATAAATGAATGATCTCGAACTTTGTAGTTGTTTAGGGACTCACAGTTTAACATAATACAACCAAAAGTAGTAACACCCTACATTACAAGAGGTTCAACGCTGCATGGCATGTGGCAAGAAAAAGTCTAGAGGAGCAAAATTCCCTACTTCGGAGGAAGCACTGGGGCATGACAGGGGGCGGGGAAAGAGGCTATAAGAAGAATTCCCTAACTTGGATGAGGCCATGTGGCAGTGGAAGCACTTGTTCGTTTCACTTGATGAAAAACATTCCACTTCAAAGAAGCATTTTGGTGGCTTGATCATGGGTCTACCCCCTTGTTGGAGGGATGTTTTGTGCAAGATTCCATTAAAAGCATATTGAAGTGACTCTATGAGGCATTACACATTATTCAAGGCATATTCCACATATTTGAAGGCATATTCCACCCTTGAGACATTTGGGAAATGACACTTGGTTCGAGGCATGTTCTACATATTTGAAGGAGAGTCCTTTGCATGAGGAAGTGCCATGTAACAACCCAATTGATTTTATTCATCATAGTTGTTAAGTTAAATTTAATTAATTATCAAATTAAATACAATGAATATTTTACTATTTTATTATATTATGGTAGGTGGGGAAATTAATGAGGGGATAAGGCTATTGGGGAATTAATGAGGGGATAAGGCAGTTGGGGAATTGAATGAGGGAGAGGGATCCGAGAGAGGGGGATAAGTAAGAGGGGAGATGACTTGGAAGTGTTGGCATGTTTTTACAGGAAGTGTGTGCTTGCCATTGATGGCAATAACAACAATGACGATGGAAAACAAGAAAAGCATAAGCTCAGGAGGAGAAGCGAACAATATGCAGAGATCAAATCTCAAAAGGGAAAGCGCAGTACAAAAACATGATCGGGATCAAATCCTTGACCGTGGATCTGCTTCGAGAGTCTTCACGACCGTCGTATCACTATAAATGGAAGGATAGGATAAGCAAAGATGGAGAGTCGTTGGATTTAATCTAAGGCAAAGCTACATCACAGACAGATCGAGTCGTTGATCAAAGGAACATCATTCATTTCGGGTCTAAAGATGTGAAGAGGTTACGCTCCGGAAAAATCTCACTTCAAGATTTTTCAGTTTGAGATTTGAAATCCCCAAATCCTGGAGAGCCGGAGAGCCAGAGTAAATTTCAACCGTCAGATCTAGAGGGATACGTGGCAATGGATCGTGAGCTCCAGAGAAATCTCACTTCAAGAATTTCCAGTTGAGAATTGAAATTCCCGAAGTCCGGAGAGCCGGAGAGCCGAAGTAAATCTCAACCGTCAGATCCAGAGGGATACGTGACGACGGATCGTGAGCTTCGAAGAAATCACTTCGAGAGTTTCGGTTTGAGATTTGAAATTCTCGAAGCCCGGAGAGACGAGATAAATTCTTGACCGTCGGATCATCCGAAGTAAATCTCATTCGCCAGATCATCCAGAGTAAATATCAAGCGTCGGATCGTCCGAAGTGGATTTGGGCCTTCTGATCCAGAAGAGACGTGGCATAAATCTGTGGACTCCGGGTAAAGACCCGAAGTAAGCCTCAACCATCTGATTCAAGGACATGTGGCAGACCACGTCAACAAGGACATGTGGCAGACCATGTCAGCAAGGACATGTGGCAGACCACATCAACGAGTGACACGTGGCAACCACTCGTTCCATGCCAGGTCAACAAGTGACGTGTGTAATGTTACGTCACTCCAGGAGATTTAATTTGGGAATTTCACCACCAACAAATGACAAAAGCTCCGAAGTCCCGAAGTGAACGAGGATCGTTGATTTGAGGAGGACACGTGGCAGGAATCTGTGGACTCTGGCTAAAAGAATTATGGGAGAGCGTGAAGGTTGAGAATTGAAATCGCTGAAGCTCGGAGTAGCGAAGGAGATCTCGACCGTTGAATTGAGTAAGGGGCCGCAGAATTGTTGATCTGGTTGAAAGGTCAAATTCCCAAAGTAGAGGCTGAGCCGTCGATTGAGAAGGATAGGTGTCCGTGGATCATCGACTCCGAAAGATTGACGTACGGAGGAAAGCAGGGTTTGAGATTTGAAACTCCCGGAGCCCGGATCACGAAGTAAATCACAACCGTTGATTTAGAAAGGTTAGATCTGATTCGCAGAACTTGAAAGGAAATATCTGAACCGTCAGTTCAGGAGCACCATCAAGATCGTGAGATCGATGGTCCCGTCGCATTGCGGGGATTGAAGGTGCACGAAATTTAAAATGTTGAAGATGGGCCGCAATCGAAACCACGGTTTTGGAGAAAGCATACGTGGAGATCTGTAGTGAATTGAGGGGAGAAAAACAGATTGATCTCAAACCACCTTTGGCTGTGCCCGCAATCTCATGGTCACATGATATCATCGTCCAAGGTCACATCAACAAAAGATAGGGGAAGAAGCTAGCGCTGCTAGGCTCCACATCGGAGGTTATGCATTGAAAAAAAAAAAAAACATCTGCGTGTATAATCCAACGACGAAATCAAATCGAATCTGATCGAAGGGTTGCTGTTTCATCTCGTGATTTCTCGATCATTTACGATTCAGTTACACTAACTAAATCGTTGTTCCTGAGCGGTTGAATCATTGTTCCTCAGCGTTGGAATCATGATTCCTGAGTGTTGGAATCATGATTTCTGAGCGTTTTTTAGATTCCCAACTTGAGCGTTGGAGATGCAGAGTGTAACAGATGATGAGAGAAGGAATAAAAGAAAAATGTCGTGACAGAGAGAGGTTGTTGTTTCTCTGTAAAAAATAGTCAAACTGTAAGCAATGAATATCACAACATGAACTGAGGGATAAAATGTAGAGATGAAGAACATAAGTTGGACAGAGCAGAAATGGTGAAAACAACAGACTGTACAAGAACTTAAGCGTAAAAAGATGCGAGTAGGAAGACACTGATGTAGGTAGAGCATAGCAGTGATGAGATTGGTAAGCCATTGATAAATACTGTATCACTGTAATAAAATTAAGCAAGCAAAGATTTATATTTCAGGGTGGTAGGGTGGTGGTAGGGAGGACTGTTGTCCTCAGAGTTTCAAGTAGGTGCTTGAACACAGGGAGTTGTAGCTTCCATCTGGTTGCAGCCAAAAAAAAAAGAAAAAACTAGGGTGGTAGGGTGGTGAAAGGGAGAACTATTGTTATCTGTTATACATGTTGGTGCCTGTGTGACAAGAAGTTGGTGCTTCCATCTAGTTGGTGTTGGAACACTAAGGGAGTTGGTGCTTCCTTCTAGTGGGTGCTAGAGAAACCAGAGAGTTGGTGCTCTCAGCAAGTTTCAACTTGTAAAACATAGGTGGTAGCCTCACATTGAGTTGGTGCTCAAAGATAGATGATGTACACAACATAAAAAGACTGCCTATCATTCAAAGAAGAAGAGGTTTTCTCCCTTTATGGGTTTCCTCATGAATATTTGTCTCTGTGTATATCATATGTGTGATTGATGTTTACTATTTCTGCTATTCATGACTTGCATAATCTTGATGATCACTTGGAGAAGATTAATAATATCTTAATAGGCATAAAATTGTTTAAGCACAGTAACAACTGATTAACCCCCCCCCTCTTAGTTGTCTTACTAATTTCAACAGGAAGGGGGTCTTGCTTTTGGGGAAAAATTCTGGAAGAAGGCAAAGAGGAAATTCTGAAAGGGAGAGGGGAAGGAGGAAATTGGAGGACAAAGATTGTTTTGGGGAAATTTTACAAGGGCACTACTGTTGCTGGGAAATTTGGTCTCAGGGGCTAGGAAACCGAAAGGATTCTTGGAGCTAGGGATCCAGAGAGGCTGTTCCTAGTTGGCTGGGAGGTAAATATTCAGTTTGGGCAAGCACAAGAATAAACAAGAAATGGGCTATATCAACCAACTTGCAGGTCGAGGTATGCATTTTACTAAGTTGATCTATTGTTATTATGTTGTTGTTGTTATTATGTCTATTTACCAGTTTATTCCTGGCATAAAGAAAATCATGAAAGAAAACCTTGAACTAAATTGCAGTTATTTCACTAGGAGATTATGAGATATTTATTATTTTATTGAGGCGATGAAATAGAAGGCCTTACAAATGGTATTAGAGCCTGGTTTCAAAACTGAAACTTGGGCTTGACCACCCACATAACTGTACAATTTGTTCCCAAACCCCTAACCTATAGCCTAGAAACCCTTTATTTACAACCCATAAAACCTATGAAGACTACTCAAAATAACCCTGTTCCAACTGCATGTACTAATATTGACCCGCGTAGATAGAAAATTAACAGAGTTAGATTCATAAATATTGTAAAATAAACAAAAGATTATGAAATGTATTCAATGACAATAGAGAACACTATCTTACATCGTTAAAATATCAAGGATTGAGGTATATAGTTAAAGAGTATAACATATATTTAATAGCTAATAGTCAACATATATGAAAAAACACCGTGCACAACATATCAAATAAAACATATTGCAGTAATGAAATTTGAAAAGTAGGCAAGTAGATAATAGAATAGTCAGAAATGAAGGGAAAGCATAGAGAACATGAAAACCCAAATAGTCTTGTCTATAGACTGTACGCAGATTCCTAAAGGAACTTTCCAAGTCCAAATTCTAACTAATAAAGAAATGAGGAGAATTTCTATACTCATGTACTTTAGAATGACATAACTAAAATCTGTTTCCATATGTTTAACTAGAGGATGCATGATGACATGCATAAGTTGTAAACAAAAAAAAAATGCAATAATATAACAAAAAAATGCAATAATATATATATATAAAATGCAATAATATATATAAAAAATTAAATTGGGGTGATTGATTTTGAACCCCTATTTCCAACCAAGGGATAGATCATCCAACCAACTATTAAGCGTTTTCTTCCAAGCCACAAGAGAGCTCCCATTCAAAGTGCTAAGGGAGAGAGCACTTCACCCAACCATTAGTGGAAGATGCCTCCTATATATAAAAACCAAATGTATAACACCAAATCGACCCTCCTCTGGTATAAATCTATTACCCAAGTCCGATTATTAACCATAAATATAAACTTCAAACCTCAATCTGAACCACTCATGTTCCCACTTCTCAGGAAGGAACATATTGATTGGGATAAATCAAATGGATACAAGTATGTCCATTTGGTGGGGGATAAGGTTCAACCTAAATGATTTGGTCAAACCTCTTCTCAATATATCTTCCCAATGTGTTGTTATAGACACAAGACATAACCAATTTGCAGATTCCATAATTGGTGGCTTTGTAGGAAAACTACATGATAACACTATATTCTCAACAGTCTATCCAAAGTTCACTCTCTCTCTTGAAGACAAACATATCTATGACGCCATCCAAGCCTACATCCAACCTTATGGGTTTGACATGCAATCTGGAAGCTGAATCATCTAGCTTAAAGTCTGTATGGATTTAAGATTCGGTAATGATACTATTCGTGCCCTCACGAAGGAAGTAGATAATACCAATAGATTAATCTCTATTGTTCAATATGGAAATGCTAAACATAGTGTCCCAATATCCTTTTATTGGCAAGTAGTCAAATATCCTTAGGCATGGGAACCACAGTACTAGCAATGGCATCAAGCTAGACAAAAGAAAAAGCCTGCAGATTTTTTTTTTACAACACATGTGTTCAACCCATATTCTAATAGATGGGATTTTGGCGCCTCCTCATCCTCAACACGAGTTGGAAAGAAGGGTGCCCAACCAAGGAGAGAGATCGC
>ML801982.1:187989-223587 GCA_009831015.1 Picea engelmannii
TGACCGTCGGATTTCCTAACTACAAATGCATACTAATGCATACTAAAGAAACACACTTTTACCTAACGACATATTAGACCAAGTAGATCTTAACTAACTCCTAAGTGTCTAAATATCCTAACAATCGCACGAGAAACCCAAACCACAAGGAGAGAGCCTGCGCCAACAACTCCCTAAACCCAACGCAATAGCCAACCTAGCACACTTGAGTCAAAGACTAGTGCACCAAGCGGACAATCTTCCCTTGAAGGAATGATGCAGTTTAAGGAAGATTTAAGGAGGATCGAGGGTTGTTGTGAAACCGGAAAGGCCATAGGGAGCCGAATAGAGAAGGGTCGACCTGGATCCATGGTTGTTCTCTTCAAGCACCTGGCCATGTATCCATGGTCGTGCTTGGGCCTCCACTTGAAACCCTCGAGCAAAGTCGTGAAAATGAACAAGAGGCTGAGTAAGGGAGGGTTTTGTAGAGTCTACCGATGAGTTTGTGTGGGGGGAAGAGGCACGTGGGTCTCATGAGAGGTCACGCGTTGCCCATCCTTTAGATTTTTTTATTTTATTTTATTTTCAATTTTATCTTTGTTTTATTTTTTATTCATTTAATTAAAATTTAATTTAATTAATTTATTTATTATTCGATTTATTTATTATAAATATATGTATAATATATATTTTATTTATAATTATAGAATTATATTAAAATTCTAATATTATTATAACCTAGACACCAATCAAATTATACACCAAATTCTATATATAATTTTATAATTTATATAAAATTTTACACTAAATAATCTTACACATTGCAAATTTATACTTTATTGTGAAATGAGGTAATAATAGTTTAAAATTACATTATGCTAGTAGTGTATACATTATAAAATGTTGCTAGGACTAATATTAAGGATTAATACTAATATGTTGATTAACATTAGTATAGTATTAAGGGGATTAAAGTGGAACTTAGGTTAACATATTAATCTAGGTTATGGGGTTTTAATAAATAATCTACATTGTGTTTAAAACACTTTAATTAGTTTTCAAATCTCTAAGGACTTAAGGAGGTAAGCAACAATAATTGGTGGGTACCTCGCAGTGCTAGGATAGCTAGCAAGGCAAGGGAGTTAGCAACTTACCTGAACAAAGTTACCAAACTTAGAGGATTTTGACCCTGACCTTTAACCACTTATCTTATAGGAGTAATGCTTTTTTATAGACAAATATAAAGAACTTATGCCTAACCCTATGTTTGCAAGATTAAGTTTAAGCAAGATGTGGAATGCCTTAAACTCTTTCCCGATAATCATTTGGATTAATGTAGATTCAGTTATTCAAGATGGTTAGGACTCGGGGAAATCGAGGCCATGTGGCATTGTCGCAAGGACCACCAATGCCGATGCTGCCACCACCATCACCTAAATTAGATCTCATTTTGCGCTCCTTAGAGACTATTAATGAGACATTAAAGGGATGACAATCAACATATGTCAAAGTGGAACCCCCACCATCTGGAGTGGTTAACCTTGAAGTGTCGAGGGACTTAGAGGGAGGGCCTCTACCAGTGGACATCACCAGAGAACTATAGAAGATCAAACTCCTAGAGTTTGTTGGGGGACATGAAAGTGAACCTGCAGAGGCATGGTTGGAAGGAATGACATGATGTTTCTCCTTAAAAGACCATGCTTCCAAATCAAAGGAAAAGATAATGATCTTTTAGTTGAGGGATAATGCCTTGAATTGGTGGGGTAATCTGGAGAGGCAGTTTCACCTTACCCCAGACACCGTCTCATGGGATATTTTTGAGGAAAGGTTCCAGAGGAAATATTTTCTTGCTTACTATGAGGAACAACAGGTATGAGCATTTCATGCTCTAGTTAAGGGAAACAAGACCATGGAAGAGTGCGAGATCAGGTTCATGGAGTTAGTAAAATATGTCTTGTACATGGATACCGATCAATGACAGAAAAACATGTTTTGTGTATGGGTTAAACCCTAATATAAGGACCATGGTACGGATGTGGAAACCATCGTCAGTAGCTGAAGCATTTGAAAATGCTCGTTATGCGGAGGAGTGTATGAGCTTAAATGGAGGTATGAGGTCAACCATTCCACAACATCCTATATTCCTGGGGAGGGCCCCTAGGAATTTCTCTAGGGGAGGAATCTCTACACCACCTCCTTATGGAAATAGAGTCACTCCTAGAGTAGTTACAACATGTATTTCAATGGCAACGAGTGCAACATCCCACTCATCGCCAACGATGCAGGCATGTCCAATACCTTATCAGAGAGCAACAAGTAGGGGCAGGGGTTCCAGGGGAAGGAACTCATTTCAGAGACCGTCACAGGGCAATGTGCAGATTCCATCTCATGATACTTGTTCAAGGTGTGGAGGAGCTCATTACCAATGTGATTGTCCAAAGTCAGAAGAAGAATTTGTGCATAGAGAAGGAAAGGCCTTGATGGGAAGAGCGAGTAGCAACCACCATATTTATGTAGCGGTTAATAATCGCCAGGAAGAACATCAATCCACAGTGGTGGAGTCTTCAGGTATGCTAAATCATTTCAATGTTAAAACTTTATTTGATTCTGGTGCTACATATAGTTTCATTTCACCTTGTGCATTAGAAAAGTGTGGGTTGGAAGCCTATGAGCACGATGACTTTAAACACATCGATATGGCTTCGGGGGAAAAACAAGCGGTAGGACCTAGTGTCGATAATTGTCTAGTAGACATGGGAGTGTGTACTACTAGGTTGAAGGTGTACATCACTTCTCTAAGGATGTATCAACTAATCATTGGAATGAACTGGTTAGAAACCCATTGAGCTATGGTAGATTATTTCGTGAAAAGGGTGCTTTATGTTGAAGATGAAGGAAGGTCAGTAGAGATCCATCGTGTACGGAGGAAGGTGTCTCTATGTTTTATCTCGACCATGAAGGTTAAATGTTGCATGAGGAAAGGTTGTTGATTATATGTAGTGGAAGTATTCAATGAAAGGAAATGACCCCCTTGGATCAATATTCAGTATTGTCAGAGTTTGAGGATGTTTTTCCGAAAGAATTGCCTGGATTACCTCCTGAGAGGGAGCTTGATTTTACCATTGAGATAAAACCCGGTGCAGAGCCATATTCCAAGACATTGTATAGGATGACGACGCCGAAACTTTGTGAGTTGCAGATGCAGTTGAAAGAACTAATTGACTTAGGGATAATAAGACCTAGTGTTTCACCTTGGGGTGCACCAATAATTTTTGTCAAGAAGAAGGATGGTTCCTTATGACTGTGTATATATTATAGGGACTTGAACCGTGATACAATGAAAAATAGGTATCCAATGCCACAGATATATGATCTCTTTGATTAGATGAAAGGAGCAACAATTTTCTCAAAAAATGATCTACGATCAGGGTATCACCAATTAAGGATTAAGGAAGGCGACATTCCTAAAACTGCCTTTCGAACTCGGTTTGGGATTTACGAGTTCATTGTAGTACCTTTTGGTTTGACCAATGCGCCAGTAGTATTCATGAGCCTCATGAATGGTGTATTCCGAAAGTAATTAGACTGCTTTGTACAGGTATTTCTGGATGCTATCCTCATCTATTTCAAGAACGAAAGAGAACATGAGGAACACTTGCGAGTGGTGTTGTCGTGCCTTAGAAAGAATAAATTTTATGGAAAGTTGTCGAAGTGTTCTTTCTTCGAGAAAGATATTCACTATTTAGGTCATATAATTTTCGGTGAAGGAATCTTTATGGACCCAGAAAAGGTAAAGGCCATTATGGAATGGCTAGTGCCAAAACAATGCTCATGAGGTGAGAAGCTTCATGGGGATAGATTGTTATTATCAGAGGTTTGTGGAAGGGTTCTCTAAGATAGTGAAACCCATCACCACCTTGCAGCGCAAGGGGGTAAGGTATGAATGGATAGAGGAATGCGGTGTTGCATTCATCGAGATTAAGAGGTTACTAACTAGTGCACCAATTCTACGAGTGTCAGATATGGAAAAAGACTTTACAGTCTGCACATATGCCTCAAAGAAAGGATTGGGGGCCGTGCTAATGTAGGATGGGTGAGTGATAGCATATGCGTCAAGAAAGTTGAAGCAACATGAGGAGCTTTACACTTCTCATGATTTAGAGTTGGCAGTTGTAATGTAAGCTCTAAATATTTGAAGGCATTATCTAGTGGGGTGAAGCTTTGAGCTAAAAACATACCAGGAAATATTAAACAATCTCTTCACCCAAAGGGATCTCAATGCCAGGCAGAGGAGATGGAGTGAGCACGATTTTGTAATTTCATACATCTAGGGAAAGGAGAATGTGGTCATGGATGAATTGAGCAGGAGACCACGTGTCTTCTCCTTGGTGCGCTTGAAGGTTAATATGAGGGAGCGAGTGTTGGGGAAACTTCTTGGAGATAGTTGGTATTTAAAGGTTACTTCAACCTTTCATAATGGGAGGAAATTAGATCCAAAGTATGAAGGATATAGCCTGGAAGTAGATGGATTATTAAGATATCAGGGAAGGATGTACATCCCTGAAGGTGTGTATATTCGAAGAATCATACTCAAGGAAGCCCATAGAGCACTTTATTGTGCACATCCGAGTGTGAAGAAAATGTACGCAGACATGAAGAAGCTTTTATTCTGGGTAGGTATGAAACATGATGTAGTCCATTTCATCGCCAAATTCCTAGAGTTTCCACAAGTGAAGGGTGACCACCACCACCTGACAGGTCTCCTACAATCACATGATGTTCCTATGTCCAATTGGGAATTCATTTCTATGGATTTTTTTGTGGGATTTCCACTCACATCGCACATACATAATTCCATTCTTGTGATAGTTGATAAGTTGACCAAGAGTGCTCATTTTATTCTGGTTAGAAACACTTATGATGTCACTAATGTGGCATGCATTTTTATAAGTGAGGTCATCCGTCTGCATGGGTTACCCAAGAATATAATTTCAGATAGAGACTCTCGATTCACATCTAGGTTTTGGACAAGTTTGTAGTCAGCGTTGGGAACTTAGTTGAACTTAAGCACAACATATCATCCTGAAACAGATGGGCATACTGAGAGAGTAAATCAGGTTATGGAAGACATTATTAGGATGTATGTTATGGATAATCAAACAGTTTGGGAGAAGTACTTACCTTTGGTAGAGTTCACCTACAATAACAGTTTTCATAGCTCCATTGGAATGCCACCCTATGAAGCTTTGTATGGAAGGCCATGCTGGACACCATTGAGTTGGGAAAGGTTAGAAGACCGAGTGACAGTTGGGCCTGAATTGATTCAAGAGATGGAGGAACATGTGATTTATATTAGACAACGAATAAAGGAATCACAATATGGACAGAAAAGTTATGGTGATGCACATAGGACTGACCAAAGTTATAAAGTGGGAGATCAAGTTTTCATTCGTATCAGGCCTAATAGGAGTACCATTCGGTTTGGGAAGGGGACAAAGTTGTCACCTCGATTTATAGGAACGTTCAAAATCCAAGAGAGAATTGGACATGTTTCCTATTGTCTCGTATTGCGACCCCACTTGCATAAAAATCATAATGTTTTTCATGTATTTGTTCTCCGTCATTATGTTGCTGACGAATCTCATAAACTGAATTGGAAGGAATTGTAGGTATCAGATGCAGGAACCCTCATGGTCGAACCATTACACGTATTGGACCGTAGGGTTCGACAGCTCAGGAATCATCTGGTAGACCAAGTTAAGGTCCAGTGGGACAAGTATAGCCCAAGATCCGCTACTTGGGAGGATGCAGAAACCTTACGACGACATCATCCCTCACTTTTTTGACCACATTGGGAATATGTTTCCCGAAGGTTGGGTGTATGTAATGCCACCTTTTGAATTAGATAGCTATAATTACTTAAGGCCTAATCATATTTTATTTTCTATTAACTATGAAACTATTAATGATACACTTGAAATTTTAAGACATATGGACCTATGTGAATGTTAATTCTATGAATGTTTATTGTTATTTGAATTATGATGGATATTATGCAATCTATTTCTAACTTGAAAATTTTGACATTTAAAGTTGTTGGTATGTGGATACCGAATTGAGGATATGATTAAATGCATTTACATGATTATAATGCATGTATATGTATGAGTTTGTGTTATAGACTAATCTATAGGTCAATGGGCTATGAAATAACCAAAGGATAATGATAATAAAAGGTTGATGTCGTGAACATCGACCAAGAAACAATATGGTATGAATCTTTGTATGTGAAATTATGTTGGTTCAAATGCATTGCTATGATATGTGGACAAGTGCAGGTTTTTCAGGTGGCGAGACTTCCTAAAACTGAATGTATGATGAAAATATTCCGAGCAAAACAATGCCACTGTATGGTCCATGGTAGGGTGTTGACCCTAGTTCTATTAGGAGGAGTGGAGGCATTTCCCACCGTGTATCCTATGAAACCTGGAGTCATGGGAGGACGGTGTTAGCTCACGCTCCCTTAGACGTGTGATGATGACTATCAGTTTCCTGCTGGGGAAGCTTGGTCAAGAGAGTTGACACTTCCGCTTACGGGTTCTATCTGGAGTTAGGTCAATATAGTTGATGCTCCAATATAGTCCAATAGAAGGATAGGGATGGAATATGGAAGTAGGTTAGGGAGGAAGGATGACTAGAAGTAGTTGAGAGTGTGTGGAGTTTTCACGTTATAATAATCCCTCAATTATAATAATTTAGCTATAACTATAATTATTATAATTGAGGGATTATAATTGAGGGATTATTCTTAACTGAACTACAATTATCTAAGTGAACGCTTCTTGTGCTAAATTATTATAATTGAGGGATTTTATGAACATTTTAAAAAGTTTACTATCTTTTATGAAATGAATGGTCTTGTTGATTGGATTGGATGCTTAAGAGAATTACTTTAGGTGTGATATTTATTGTCATTAGTACATGTGCAAGTCCTGTATGTGCTAGCTACACATGCATACCTTGCAAATGTACATTGGTATGTATAAGTGTTTTAAATTGATGATGTTGTTTATCTGATATGGATGTATGAATCATGTATCATTACCCTTTTATTGTAAATCACTTTAAATTCAGAACAAATTTGATTGAAGGGTGAGTTCCATGTATCAACCCAATTGATTTTATTGATCATAGTTGTTAAGTTAAATTTAATTAATTATTAAATTAAATACAATGAATCTTTTACTATTTTATTATGTTATCGTAGGTGGGGGAATTAATGAGGGGATAAGGCTGTTGGGGAATTGAATGAGGGAGAGGGATTTGAGAGAGGAGGATAAGGAAGAGGGGAGAGGACTTGGAAGGGGGTCTTGCTTTTGGGGAAAAGTTTTGGAAGAAGAAGGCAAGGAGGAAATTCTAAAAGGGAGAGGGGAAGAAGGAGGAAATTGGAGGACAAAGGCTATTTTGGGGAATTTTTATAGGGGAACTGATGTTGCTGGGAAATTTGGGCTCAGGGGCTAGGAAACCACAAGGATTCTTGGAGCTAGGGAGCCAGAGAAGCTATTCCTAGTTGGTTGGGAGGTAAATATTTAGTTTGGGCAGTTTGGGAAAGAGCAAGAACAAATAGGAAAGGGGATAAATCAACCAACCTGCAGGTCGAGGTATGTATTTTACTAATTTGATCTATTGTTATTATGTTGTTGTTGTTATTATGTCTATTTACTAGTTTATTCCTGGTATAAAGAAAATCATGAAAGAAAACCTTGAACTAAATTGTAGTTATTTCAGTAGGAGATTAGGATATATTTATTATTTTATTGAGGTCGTAAAATAGAAGGCCTTACAATCCCTAAAATAGAAGGATTTACATGCCATGTGGCATGGTTGACATGGTTCTAGCTCCTAAACAAAGAATTAATGCATACTCTAAAAATGTTGAAAGATGACAAGTGGCAAGTGGACTTATGCAAAGCTAAAAGAGCTCCAAATCAATATTTTGATTTATAAGCAAATAAAGACCAAATGGAACACATTTTCACTATAAAAGGGGAGTGTTAGGGTTTAATAAGACCTAAATCACCTAAATTAATCCATAGAGAGGTGTGCGCTAGGTTTGAGGACATTTTCTATGGATTAAAATATTTTTTTCACCTCAATTAAACCTTAGATGGATGAAGTCCTAATTTGGGATGAAGGTATAAATAGATGAAATATTCATTTTCCATAGGCATGGTTGGAGTTGTGGGAGTTCCCCCCAATCTTGGTTGAAGATATTTTAGGAGGAATAAGTTAAGGGGAATTTCAATGTGAGGTTCTTCATCTTTCTTTATTTTTCTTGGGTTGATTTGATGGATGGAAATTACTCATACAAACATGGTAGTGAAGAAGGGAAAATTTGCTCGAATAAGATGATGTTAGGGTCTTTATCTTGATTCATTGTGTTATTGATGAATATTTGTTGTTGTAACATCTTGGTTAGGGATGCTCACTCTATTTTGAGAGCTTCTCTAGCTAGGGTTGAGGTTAATTGTGGCATTTTTAGGCCTTCTTGATCTTGTGGTGAAATCACGCTTGAACAATGGTGTATTAAATTAGATAAATTTTGAGGTAAAAAATGGGTCTCAAAAAAAAAAAAAACATGCTATAAACATCAATTTTAAAAGAACCAATAAGATTCAAGATGATCATGTCAACCATACAGGTAAGTAGTTTTGGAGGGAAATAAGAAAAAAACTAGTTTTTTTATTATCATATTTTCGACTTATCTCTTTACAGGTTTACTCAAATATCAAGTGTAGGCACTCGTTGGATGCATAATTAATCTCCTCATCCAATGAGTTCCTACGCTTGAAATTTGAGTAAACTTGTAAGGAGATAAGTTGAAAATAAGTTTTCTTTCTTTCTCTTTGAAAATTCATTACTCTTGTTTTATTATTTTAACTATTATTTTATTATTTTCCTTAGGAGGCTCATTTTAAACCTCAAAATTTCTCTAATGGTTTGTTGTTCATTGAATAAAGAAGGCTTCCTACTCTTGTTTAATTCATGTACATTTTCATATGTGGCTATGCTTTAATAATTTATAGTTGCGTGTTAATACTTATATGATTTTGTACTTGTTGTGAGGAGCATCTTTGGAAGGGATCTCTTTCAATTTTGTGCATATTGAATTAGATCCATGCGGTTAGTTAGAGCATATTTATAGAAATCTAATTACACCTCTTTCTTAATTTGTTTGAACCTTCTTGATATTTGATCTTGATTCCATCGCCTAATTCTATAGGCATTGGTCTTGTAAATCCACCATACCCTTATTTCTAATGAATATTATAATTTTTTTTTTCCAAGGTTCCCCCCCTTGTGCTAGATGAGAGCCATTTTAAAGTGAGAGAAAAAGTTGTGTGGTGATAGTGGGAAACCTTCTTAAGTGCCTCTAGAGTTGCACTTCATTTAGGGGCTTGATTATCTTTGAGTGAAGGTATGGACGGTAATGGGACCAAAAATATTTATATATTCATCAAGTTGTTGGCCATAATGATGAAAAGTATTATATCCAACAAGGTATTAAAAAACAAAAGGAAGCATAAAAGAAAATGTGTTTGCACTTGCCTAGCCAAATCAAAAGGTGCACATCTTCTAATAGCCTTTGCAACCATTCATCTTCAATAGAATTGAAGTAAAAATGGTAATTAATTCCAAGGAAGATAAGGATAGAGGACCTTCAAGTTGTCGTTATTATTCTTCTAAGAAGCAATATCCTTCCATTAATTCTTTCACAAACTAGCCTAGATCATCTTAACTTGGGGCTTCATCCTCTTCTCATAAGGATGGCTTGTAAAAAAATAGGCCATGGTAAGTAGAATCTTCACTCTAGAATCTAACCTAAAACCCTAGATAGCTAAAACTGAAAGCACTAAACAAAATTACAACTATAGAGTAATTTAACATACAAACACATACTGTTGATAATTAGAACAACAAACATGCAAATCTAAACTCTCAAAACAACATCATTAATTTTTTATTAAATCTGAAAATAGTAAACTAAATTCTATAGCTCAAAAATCAAACTCTCAAACCATCCCAGTGGTGCACCTTGCTTCTCCTTTATAGACTAGGAAGAAGATATGGTACAATGAATCTAGACTCATGCACAATACCTCAACTAAGAGTAACAAACCCTAAGCATAATGCGTCTTCCTTGCATGAATATATGAGCCATATAAAGTATGTCTCTACTAGAGATGATTTGAGGCATGCAAGCATGCATCCTGTTAAAGATTTGCACCCTTAATTTATGTTGGGAGTACACATGGATGGGAACCTAGTATAACTACAGAATTTTACCATCTAATTGTGCATGGAATGCTAAATAAAACAAAACTCATATTTAGAACTGAATTGATAAATAATAAATAAATTTAAAACTAGAACTAAACTGGCGATGGTGCATGCATGTTCCCCCTATATTTCTATCCTTCATAAATGATCATGCACCCTCATTAATTTTGTATGGAACCATTGTATGAAATTGTTGAACGACGGTGACTGTTGTTGCTGTTTACTCTGCTAGAAAAATAAAGGTGTTATAGTTGGAACACAATCTGAGCTACACCTAGGTAAAGCTAACACTCCCTCTTAGTGAGGGAATTTTTCTTCGCCACACCAAGCCTCTCCTTGAACATCTCAAACTTCCTCTTTGCTAGGGTCTTGGTCAATATATTTGTGACTTGATAATATGTAGGAATGTACTAAAGAACCATTGTTCCCTTCTGAACCTTGTGTCTTATGAAGTGGTACCTAATCTCAATATGCTTTGGATGATCATGAAATAGTGGATTCTCAGAAAGTTTGATACAACTTTGGTTGTAATAGTAAATCATGATAGTGTCCAAAGTATGATCTTTCAACTCTATTAATAACTTGTGAAGGTGGATGTATTCACAACTAGCATAACTGGTTTCTATTACTCTTCCTCTATTGATTTAAATTCCATTGCAACTTGCTTTTTGTTAAACCAAGAAACCATACTTGAACCCAAACTAAAGAAACACCCCAAAGTGCTCCTGTCACTAGCACTACCTACCCAAACAAAATTTGTAAATTCATGTAGCACCAACACTCCATCATGAACATACCTTAGACCCAAACAACATTGTTCCCTTCAAGTACTGGAGCATATATTTTGAGCAACCTATTGAAATTGTATGGGCTCCACTTTATACTGGCTCAAGGTGTTGATTGCAAAACTATTATTATGTTTGATATTTACAATATACACGATGAAACCTATCAATTTCTCATATATCAATGGAACAATAAAATCTGATTTTGAATATACAAATGACTTTATATTTTCTACCATAGGAATATCCACAAGATTATAGTTCATCATTTGAAATCTCTTCAGAATTTGAATTGCATGCTTAACTTGTTTGAGGAAAACATCACTTGGAAGCTACCACACCTTTAGAACCAAGAAGTAGTGCTTCAATCCAAATTCCTTCATATCAAGTTTAGAATCTCAACTGCATGCTTAACGTGTCTGAGGAAAACCTCATTTGGAATCTTCCACACCTTTAGAACCAAGAAGTAGTGCTTCAAGCCAAAGTCCTTCATATCAATTTATCTAGCCAACTCTACCTTGCACCATGCTATGAGTTTCTTTGAACTTCCTATTAGTGTAATATTGTCTACATACACGACTAAAAAAAGAAGATTAGAATCATTGACCAAATAATAAAGATTAGAATTTGCATATATTTTAGTGAAACTCAAACATGAAATATACTCACTTATTTGGAGTTCCATGCACGTGGTGTCTGCTTCAACCCATAAAGGGCCTTCTTCAACTTGCAAACATCAGTCTCATGCCTATGCACCTCAAAGCCTCTTGGATGATTTATGTACACCTCCTCCTCAATCAAACCATTAAGAAATGTTTTCTTCACATTCATTTGATATAAATGAAAACCAAAGACTGATGCTAAATACACAATGAATTCGATGGAGGTATACCTAGAAAAAGGAGAAAAGGTCTTCACATAGTCAAATCCCTCTTCCTAGGAGAACCCTCTAGCCACAAACTGAGCTTTGAACTTATCAATTTTTCCATTTTTTGCATGCTTAACCTTGTACAACCACCTGGAGTCAATCATTGACTCTCCTTCTAGTCTAGGCACAATCTCCCACAAATAATTCTTCATGATGGAGTTGTACTATTTCATCATGGAATATCGCCAAACTTGTTGACATGTTGCCTCCTCAAAACTAGAAGGCTTTACATAAATGATGGAAGAAATCAATGCCACATAATTTGGAAGCTTCTTGGGAGGATGAGTTACCCAAAATGAGGTCTTAGGAGCTTCAAATTGATCCTGTGCATCTATAATGTTTTGGTAATCCATGTAGGATTTCTAGTTGAACTGGAGGGTAAAGAGACATCCCTTGCACCTTCATAAGGTTGTTGTTTTGAATTTGAATTCATTGGAATCTATGGATCAAATTTTGGGGCAAAAAGTTCCTCTATATTCCCAGTGTTTGTTGGAGGTTCCCGAGTCTTAGAGGACCACGCATCCTCATTAAAATTGAAATCTCTTCTCATAACTACCTTTCCTTGAGAAGGAATGTATAATTTGTAAGCTTTAGAGGTCTCATTGTAACACAACAAAATTGTAACGTACCCAACGAACTCGGTACTTGCTGGGATGGTGGGGTACTTAGAAATTTTCTCCCATTTCCTTAATTTATCATACTATTAACTTTGATACCATATCATTGTTCATCTCTGTCATATAATACAAATTATACATGCAAAATAATATGCCAAATCATACTGAATTAATGATAACAATCATATTATAAATGCACATTTATACAATTAAACATTACACAAATTAAGCACATGAATTCACAAAATTAACTTCAAAAACACATATACAAGCATATATAACATAACTTTTATCTTTAACAATTATTTCCACCAACTGGTTGCTAACATGGGATGTTCCTCCTAGTCATAGGCACTGTTGCACCAAGTATTTCTACAATAGGCCACCCCCGTGCTAGGGATATAAGTCCACAAGGATGAGAAAGACTCTCTTAATCCAATTCCCACTAATTCTTAGGAAGTTCACCAATCACCAATTCTCTTTCCTCCTTCACTCTGCACAACCTAGAGAAGTGGGCCCTCTTCTCTGCAATGCATTCCCTTATGTTGTAACACCCCTTTTCTTGGGCTCCAACATAGAATGGCCAATAAAATATCAATGTTGGGATTTACAGGGATGCTTAGTATCAATTTTCACAATACTCATATAATTCATCCCCCTTACAAGCTTGGCTCCCTTTCTCAATTCATACCAGTAGAATGAAGGTAGAGAGATGGATGGAATAATGGATAAAATAATGGTAGAATGATGGGTAGTTCTCAAAAAACAAGGATTAAGCATGCATGTATCTAACTTACCACTTGGCACTCAAGGAAGTCCTCCCCAACTAATTTTTCATGTATTTCAAGGTTTATATATTTTATACATAAGCTAAGGTAATGACTTTGGGTTATAATAAAATATTATACTATTCTTGACTTTGTCCCCTTCGATTCCCTTAGCCCCCTCTTGTTCCTCTCTCATGGAGTCATATCCCCTGAACGTTTTAGTGCCCTTTGTCTCACAGTCAATGAAACATTTTTTTATTTATAACTTTAATTTACATCACTTACATTCCTTGGCCCTCGACCATACTATTTGTCTCATAGCCTAATTCACATATTTGTATTACATTACATTCTAGGGAACAAAAGTAGGGTGTTATATTCGCCCGCCCCTTATTTTTTCACTTTCCTTAGTGCACATCACCTTATAGGTGTTCATATATATATATATATATATATATATATATATATATTTTCATAAAAAAATCAAAATAGATGCGGGTAGGCTTCCCACATTGCATCTTCTAGCTCCCATGTCACATCTTCAGGGATGTAGTAGGTCCACTAGACCTTTACTTGCATGATGGATTTGTTCTGGAGCACCTTGAATTTTGAGTCCAGGATACGTGCTAGCTCTACCTGAATGTCCCCTTCTGGCTCCACTTGAATCATTGTCTAATCAATGACGTGGTTAGGATCATGTAAACTTTTTTTCAACACAGATACATGAAATACATTATGCGCATGCATGGATGTAGATAATGAGAGCACATAGGAAATTGACTCTATCCTATCCAATATCTCAAATGGCCCACAATATTTGGATGCTAACTTGGGAAAACTTCCCAATTTTAGTGAACTTCTCTTTGTTTTTATATTCAGGAAAACATGTTCTCCCACTTAGAATTCTTTGGCTACTCTACCCTTGTTTGCATAGATTTTTTTCTTATCCTAGGATGCATTCAAGTTATTTTTGTTTTTAATCATTTTCTCTTCCATATCCTTGAGAATTTTAGGCCCAAGCACTACTTTGTCTGTTGGATTATCCCAATTCACTGGAGTATTTCACCTTTTTCCATACAATGCTTCAAATGGGATCATTTTCAATGATGCTTGATACCCATTTTTATATGCAAATTCTACTAAATTCAGATAATCTTCCCATTTAGATGGTTTTTCCATCACATACATTCTCAAAATGTATTCAATTACTTGGTTGAACCTCTCTGTTTTCCCATTTGACTTTATGTGATATGCTGTACTAAAATTTAAATTTGTTCCAAAAAATTTAAATATTCCCTTCTAGAAATTTGATGTGAACTTGGAATCTCTGTCTAAAACAATTGCCTTAGACACACCATGTAGCTTGGAAATTTCATTATGTAAATCTCAACAATGTTGGCTTATTTATGAGTTAACTTCACTGAAATCAAATGGGCAGCCTTTGTGAGTTTATCCACCACTACCATCTTAGAATCATGCTGATTTACTGTTCTGGGTAGCTTGGTAATAAAATCTATGGAAACAACTTCCCATTTACTCATAAGAATGGGGAATGGATGTAGAAATATAGCTAGATGTCTATGCTCAACCTTTACCTTTTGACACTCCATGCATTTAGATATATACTTAGCCACATTTTTCTTCATGCTTGCCAAAAATACTGGGTTCTTATGGCTGCAATTGTCTTCTAATATCTTGGGTGCTCAACATAAGGAACATTATGCATTTCTTCTAACACCAAGTTTCTTTATTTCTGAAAATTAGTATTATAAACTTTGTTCCTATACAATAAAATCCCATCCTCTTTCAGCTGATAGTCTTTATATTTATGTTGTAATTTATTTTATTGTATGCTTTCCTTAATTTGTAAATAAAGATGATCTGTTTTTACAACCTCTAGAATTATGATTTTCAAATATGTTTTGTACATGATTATGGCTGTAGCATGCATTTCATGCACCCTTTTGATGAGTGCATCAAACAATTTGTTCTCCTTAATTTTGATATGTTTTATATCGAAATCATATTCACTAATAAATTCCAACCATCTAGCTTGTTTGGCATTTAATGTTGGTTGTTCAAACAAATATTTCAGACCACTATGGTCTGTCTTCAACTCAAACTTCTTTCCCATGAGATAATGCTTCCACATTTTTAAATCATGAATTATGGTTGCTAACTCTAAGTCATATGTGACATAATTCCTCTAATTCTCTTTCAATTTCCTTTATTCATAACATACTACATGCCCATTTTGGGTAAGGAATCCACAAAGCTCTTCTCTGCATGCATCTGGATTTTGTGCACACAACAAAATTCTCATTTGGATTAAAAATATTTAAAATTGGTGCACTTGTAAGTAATTCCTTCAAAAGATGAAAGTTTTCTTCACACTCAGAGGTCCATTCAAATTTTATCCTATTCTTTTGTAAATAAGTGATTGGATGAGAAATATTGGAAAATCCTCCAATAAATCTCCTACAAGTCCTATGAAAGACCTGACTTTCGTTACATTCCTTGGTAATGGCCATTCTTTGATTTCTTTAATATTTTTTGGATCTAGTCCTATGCCTTCTTAAAAAATGATATGGCCCAAATAAAGGATATGATTTTGGTAGAATAGTCATTTGCTCAGCTTGGCATATAGATGATGCTCTCTTAGCACTTGTAGGACCATCCTCAAGTGCTTCTCATGCTCTTCCTCTAACTTAGAATATATAAGTATGACGTCCGAGAAGAATATGACAAACTTATCCAAGTAATTTTTGAATATGACATTGATCAAACACATAAATACAAATGGTGCATTTGTTAATCCAAATGGCAACATTAGAAAGTTATAGTGCCCATACCTGGTTCTAAAATATGTCTTGCCAATATCTTCATCCCATATTCTCACCTAATGGTATCTTGATCTCAGGTCTATCTTGGAAAATACCTTTTCTCCTTTTAGTTGATCGAAGAGATCATCAATTTAGGGAAGATGATACTTGTTATTCACTGTAGCTTTATTTAGTTGTCAATAGTCAATGCATAACCTCAAGGTCCCATAGTCAATGGATAACCTCAGGGTCCCATCCTTCTTCTTCACAAAGAGAATTGGTGCTCCCCAAGGTGAGACACTTGGGCGTATGTACCCCTTCTTCATCAATTCTCCCAACTGCATTTGCAATTCTTTCAACTCAGGGGTGCTCATCATGTAAGGAGTTTTGGATACCAGAGTAGCTCCAGGAACTAAATCAATAGAGAAGTCTATGTCTCTCTTGGGTGGAAAACTTGGAATCTATCCAAATACATTCTCGAATTCTTGGAGAATTTAAAAATCCTCAATATTTGGACTCTTATTCTTGGTTAGTTTTTTCACATGAGTTGAAAATAATTGACAACCTTTTTTGAAACATGTCGTCAGTGGTAAGGCTAAATTTGTTCTTATAGAAATGGTTCTTGTAATTCCTTTCACCAAGCTCTGTTTTCCTTATTCATCAACACATGAAAATGTCTTATTATGACAGTGCAGGACAACATGATCCTTTTCCAACCAATACATTCCAATTAGGATATCATAAGAACCCAACATATTGATATTTACATCAATAGATGTATTGACTCCATTCATATCTATTGGACAAATTCTTACAACCTCATTGATCCTTCTTTTGGTTTCAGTGCCTAGCTGAACCAAACATGATATTTCAAGATTACTCTTTTTCAAATGAAATCTATCCACTAATTTAGGATCAATGTAGCTATGTATTTCGCATGAATCAATTAAAATAACAATAGGATGATTGGTAATCTTACCTTCGACCTTAATCATGTGGGATTGATGTTCTGCCTGTCGATCTTCCAGGGTTGCATATATCCTTGGAATATTTCCACCCACATATTCAACTGTTGTAGATTTCTGAAGGTTGTGAATAATCCTTATTTTGTCTTATTTATGATGGAAATATTTATACAAATTATCTCCTTTACAACCCCAACATTTGATTGGTGGTATTAGTCTTTTGCCAGAAGATTATACCATCTTTGACTCGCTATGAGATGTCTGGATTTGCTGATACACATTAGGACTGCTCCTAAAATATGAAGGATGTTTGAAACCTCTCATCCTTTGTTCCACTTTTCCCCTCTTCTCCTCTTTCCAAGACTTATGGAACGTTTCTTTGCCATTTCTATGCTCATACATGTATATATCCTTCCTTATGGTATCTTCCAAAGTCTTTGTCTCATCATATTGTATTTTATCTTTGTAAAAAGTAGGTAGCCCGCTCAGAAACCTTTGAATCTTTACCTTCTCATATTTAATGAATCCCACATATCTCAACAACTCTAAGAACTTCTTTTCATACCCATTCATAGTTATATTTCCTATCTTGAGTTCAAAGAACTCTTGTATCTTTTTTTCATAGTAATGCTTTGAAAGATAATTCTGCTGGAAATATTTCTTAAACTGATTCCAAGTGATATTTCTTAAAAGATAACTCTTGTATCTTCAGTTGATTCCACCAAATAGAAGCCTTTCCTTGCAAATGGTTTATGGAAATTCTAGCTTCCAAGTTGGAGGAATAGTTATGTAACTAGAAATAATTTTTGATTTCAAGCAGCGAAGATTCAACCTCTTCTCCCTGATTATTTTATCCATCAAATTTTGGTGGCTTGAGCTTCCCAATTTCTCCTTGCAAGTGGTCCAATTCATTCCTTCTCCTTTGATTCCTGACAAGAGTTATTTCTGGGATACTTTGTTATTATTCAGATAAATGTTCCTTCCTTGTTGAATAAGTAGGTGAATAATGTGGTCTATGAGTTTTTATAATACTCCTTGTTACACCCCAGATTCTCTGCAGTGTACCCTACAGTGTTTCACTAGATGTGATCACTCTGATGTGCCCAAAGTGTGATGATTTCATTTTTATGTACACGTGTTGGTTAGAGGTTACATATATCCCCTCATGTGGATGTTCACAACATGTCCTTTTAGTCCCATTCTCAGGGTGCTTGGTTTTATTTCTCTGATCGACTACCCCTTTGGAGGTGGTAAATCCCTATGATGTTGGGCATTTATGTCTTGGGTAGGTATGCAAACATTATGAGGTGGAACTAATATGATACATGATTTACGAGGCCTTTAACTATTGCCTTATTTTTCTTTCTATGTAAAGGGTGATTTCACTTTGTAAGGGTTTTCACACCGATGATTTACTACACCTTATCCACATGAACCCTCTCTTTCATATGTATGTACCACACTTGGGCCTTATGAGGACATTCTGCACATTATTATTTAGTTGCACATATTTCAGGAATATCATGGATTTTTAGGCATTGGTCACCTTCTTTGAGGCATGGACATGCTACTCTCATCCACATGGACATCCTCTATGCTTTCCATGAGTCAAAAGACATGACACCCCCCTCCTTTGGATCCCTTTTAATGTAATTTACTCAATAAAGGAGGGTTGACTTCATTTGGGGGTATGATCCAAGTGGACATCGATGGCCATCGACCTCTTCCACCAAATCAACATGGTTTGGTGGGAATAATAATAATAATAATAATAAATGGAAAAAAAAATCCATGTGTGTAATTTTGTTTTAACCCATAGAAATTCACCCATGGAATTCACCCATGGTGTTTTTTGTAGCCCATGGTATTTGAAAAACAAAACACATAACAATTAAAGAAATAAAAGACATGCATAAATAACAATTAAATAAAAAAAATACATGACTCCTACGAGGATCCCGTAATTACTATATACACATGCCTCTCATTGTAAAGGGGATCATCATATATATTCCATTCATGACGTAGTCATAAATATTCTTTCATTTAATAACAACATTGTTTATTGCCATATTATTTTCCTTATGTAATTTTTGTCGCATTAATCACCTATTTCCCATTTTTGTCCCTTATACAATCTAGATAAGTGGTATTAGAGAAGTATGCTCCTTGTATTTCTTAGTGCATGTCCCCAATGAGGTCAGGGTATAGAGAGTTGAGTTTCGATCTTGTTTCTCTTGAGGACAACCACTCTTGGTTTCTCAAGCAACCTCCCATGGAAAAAGAAAAGAGGGATGACAGAGTAGGATATCCTATCAATCAGTTGCTCGAGGAATCCCTCATGCGACAGAGGGACAAAATGATGGATAATTTTCCCAAATCCTTCAACGACTGCTGATAACAAAAAACCCATCTTCATCAAACGACCACTTGGAAGCACCGCTCCTTTCAAGGTACAAGTTAAGTATGATATTCCTATGATTGAAGGTTAGATAGATGCAAATGCTTTGGAAAAGTGGTTAAACCTGCTAGAAGGTTATTTCTCTATCCACAATTTTTTCGATAAAGAAAAGATCGCCTTTGCGCTCCTTAAGGTTGTCCCCCATGTCACAAATTGGTGGTGTTAGCTCCCTATAAATTTGTTTGGCCGAGAAAACAAATGACAGAGGTAACCTACAGACCAACTTTAAGATTGGAAACCATCCTTTCCAACCTAAAGAGGGCTCTCTCTAAGACTTAGTCTCTAACAGATAATGAATTTGAAATGTCGGCTAGATTTATTGTGTTTATGCAATGTTTTTGGTTTCACTGGCAAGGAAATACAGAACCTTGGGCCATAGAGTCAACCTCCTGAAAGCGAGAGAAATTAATGACTTGGTAGATGAAAATTTGAGAGGATAAAGGCTAAGTAGACAATGGTCTTTCAGTTTAAAGGTCATTTTGTGTGGTGAAATAAGAGTACATAAAGAAACTCAGAGCACCATTGAAGACGAATTCTAAATTACTTAGAAGAAAACAAAGAGTTTAAATGGCGAAGTCTAAAGCACCGCACAATGAATTCTAGAATTATTAAATGTTCCAATTTAAAAAAAGGAAAGGCATGAATATATAGAAAAAAAAAAGTACATACATACTAGATATCACAATACATCAAACCACCACCATTAGAATCTTTTCGTCAAAGTCTCAAGACTTCTGCATTATATTTCAATTGGGTTGGAAGATTACATTCGATAGTCTACTCTCTACATTACTTTGCCAACCAACCTGGCTTACATTGAAAAGATACAATATATAGAGAAAACTATGCCCCTTGGGCTACCATGCCTCAAACTACTTCTCCTATAATTTTGGTTTCTGTTATTCCCTGCCAGATGACCTTTCGAATAGAGTTTACTAAAAATGGAAGCCCAACTGCACCCAATCATGTCATAACCGATGTCTTTGTCATGGTCATTCAATCATCGATAAGATTCAATCATTAGGAGGTGATGCATTGACGTTTCTCCCTGAGTGGTTACCTAAATGATCGAGTGCACTATAAAAAAATCTTCCATCCAGTGTAATGGGCTCTGGTTGTTTCCGCACGATCCCTGGCTGTAGTATGCATGTGGTGAGTTGGTATGGAGGATGGCTATGTGATATCTCTCGTGCTTTCAAGGTGGTGACAACAATCGGGGAACCATGCATCTCCTTCAAAACTGTCATGTGTTTCGCCTACACTTGTCCTTCTCGACAGGTGGGTTTACAACATCTGTGCGACGAATATCCACCGCGCGGGTGCCCATCAGACTTCTTGTTTCTCTGCAAGAAACAAGACACGAGGGGAGAAAAATTCTGCGCCACGTTCAAAAATACAAAAATGGGGTCATGTCAATCATGCCTCTAGCCTCACCTGTAATATTAATACTTCGAGTGCTTTCCTAAGAGACCAGTTTCATCTTTTCATATTCTTCACTTGTCTCCACAAGACTGCATTCCCTTTCAAATTTATTTGAGCACTAGAAAGAGCCATGAAGATGTTATCCATGGCCGGTCCACACTCCTTGAAGTGCTCCGCGATTCTTTCCTCTGACATCCTTTGTTCCTCACACAACTGAATGATTACTTCTTACGCTTCTTTGAGCTATCTTTTGAGCCAATTTGCATTCCCTTCTCAGATCTATGATGCTGTCGTTTCGACAGTCTTTTCTACTAACTATTTTCTCAATTCTCTGTTCTCCTGGTACAATTCAAAAATAGCGAGCTACGCTTGTTTTAGCTATTGCAACTCCATGTTTTCAGTGCCTGAACTTCTCCGTCTTTCACTAATCCCCCTTCTAGAACCTTCAATAGGTTCTAGCCAAACAACGCGCATGAGTAACTTATTAGCAGCAGACTGGGTGTGCAGCTCGTTGGGATATTGGGTCTCCTCGAGCTTCTTGATCAACCTCGTCCTGCCTCTTTTATGGGGTTTTGGCTGTTGGGATGATGAGTCTTCTATTTCCTTTCCCTTTCCTATGACCTCTTCCATTCTTGCCCCTGCGCTGTGCAATGGTGCTTCCCCGGTGGATAGAGGGAAGTATCCTCTGGGGTCCTTGGGGATGTTAGCTAAAATTAGAAATGAATCAGAGTCTTTGTCCAACCGTCTCAGTTCCTCGAATACCAAAAAATTAAGCAATGATATATGGAATAATTTCATCCTCGGTTGGTCGGCTTCGGCCTGGATGCTGTCTGCCATCCTTTCTAGGATTTGAGGCAAGAAGAAGGTCAAGTTCAAAGGCCCTTTCCCTGTGAAGTGCATCAACAGACTGATGTGATGTGGATATATTCTGTCAGACCTTCTTTCACAAGTGAAGTACCTTCTAATCACCTTTAGGATCTTTTGGAAAGGCTCCCGGAGATACTGACTCAGAACGCCCTCCCATTACTAGAGTTTGGATTGATAAATTCTTCATAGCATAATACGTCCAGAGGCATGCCCTTATCCCACCTTTCACCACACAGAGGGATCTCTATCACGGATGACAAAGTTTCCTCCGTCACCTGGAATGTGATTATCGCAATGGTCTCGCGGAACCCATTAAATCTGAGAGCGAACTGTTCATCCAGTTTCGCGATGTATCCTTGGATATTTTCTCAATAGTGCATACATTTGACCTTTTCAAAAAATGCCCCGACATTCAGATCTTCATTGATTAATTCCAAGTCCCGAGGTTTGGACCTTACGGCTCTGTCACTTCGTGCCTTCTTCCTTATGTTTCGGGATGTTGTCATGATGAAAATGTGTATTTGTTTCACGTGCGTGGTAATGAATAATAACATCCTCTTTGCGCCAAAAATGGAGAATGATATATTTCACAGAGATTTGTAGGAATGGAAGTGACAGAAACTTTGCGCAACAAGAAAAAACAACTCTAGGAGTTCATTGCGCGACCGACAGGCATGATGAAAACTTTCGACACAGAAGGAGGTTGATGATGCAGTAAATGACAACAATAGGTTCATCGCAGTAGGGAAGCGCAACATAAAACTATGGCATGGTGGCAAGGCATTGAGATACGGGTGGAGAGCTAGGGAGTTTGGACGCGGAAAGCGATTTGGCCTGACTGGGAAGAACTTCGAAGAAGAGAAGATGACTGCGAGAAGAACTATCGCCTGACGCACTAGCTCATGAAAAACTCCAACAATCTTCAAACCATGACTGAAAATGAAGGAGACACAACAATTGCGAAAGAATAGACTCACAACATAACAAATGGAAATTGACTTTATCACAGTGAAAGGACCCATGACTTGCAGAAAAAACCACAAACAATGCACAAACTTGGATGGAAAAGGATAAACACGCAGGGTGACTGGTATTTATAATTGAACGAGAAAGGGATGGAATCATGGCAAAGGATGATAAATCCATGGTGACAAGAAGTTTGGAAGCAGGCTGAATATTTGCGCAACAAACTCATGCGACGGGTACACTTTGAAGTGTGCAAAGTATAGATAATAAAAGATGCAGAGTATACATGATATGAGCACCGTGATTTCTTAACCTTTCCGACTTCATAATTAGGTGATGATGGTCGTTATATATGTTAACGTGACCTTTACTTGCATGATGGATTTGTTCTAGAGCACCTTGAATTTTGAGTCCAGGATACACGCTAGCTCTACCTGAATGTCTCCTTTTGGCTCCACCTGAATCATTGTATAATCAATGATGTGGTTAGGATCATGTACACACTTTTCAACAAAGATACACAAAATACAATATGCGCATGCATGGATGCAAATAATGCAAGCACATAGGAAACTGACTCTATCCTATCTAGTATCTCAAATGGTTCACAATATCTTGCTGCCAACTTGGGAAAAATTTCCAATTTTAGTGAACTTCTCTTTGGTTTTATATTCAGGAAAACATGTTCTCCCACTTAAAATTCTCTGCCTACTCTACCCTTGTTTGCCTAGCTTTTTTTCTTATTCTAGGTTGCATTCAAGTTATTTTTTTTAAAATCATTTTCTCTTCCATATCCTTGATAATTTTAGGCCCAAGTGCTACTTTTTCTGTTAGATTATCCCAACTCACTGGAGCATTGCACTTTTTTCCATACAATGCCTCAAATGGGCTCATTTTCAATGTTGCTTGATACCCATTTTTATATTCAAATTCTACTAAATGCAGATAATCTTCTCATTTAGATGGTTTTTCCATCACATACATTCTCAACATGTCTTCAATTACTTGGTTGAACCTCTCTGTTTTCCCATTTGACTTTATGTGATATGATGTACTAAAATTTAATTTTGTTCCAATAAATTTAAATATTCCCTTCTATAAATTTGATGTGAACTTGGAATCTCTATCTAAAAAAATTGCCTTAGACACACCATGTGGCTAAGAAATTTCCTTCATGTAAATCTCAACAATGTTGGATTCTTTATGAGTTAACTTCATTGAAATCAAATGGGCAACCTTTGTGAGTTTATCCACCACTACCATCTTAGAATCATGCTGATTTACTGTTCTGGGTAGCTTGGTAATAAAATCTATGGAAACAACTTCCCATTTACTCTTAGGAATAGGGAATGGATGTAGAAATATAGCTAGATGTCTATGCTCAACCTTTACCTTTTGACACTCCATGCATTCGACTATATACTTAGCCACATTTTTCTTCATGCTTGGCAAAAAATATTGGCTTCTTATGGCTGCAATTGTCTTCTAATATCTTGGGTGCTCAACATAAGGAACATTATCCATTTCTTCTAACACCAAGTTTCTTAATTTCTAAAAATTAGTATTATAAACTTTGTTCCTATACAATAAAATCACATCCTCTTTCAACTGATAGTCTTTATATTTATGTTGTAATTTATTTTATTGTATGCTTTCCTTAATTTGTAAATAAAGATGATCTGTTTTTACAACCTCTAGAATTCTGTTTTTCAAATCTGTTTTGTACATGACTATGGCTGCAGCATGCATTTCATGCACCCTTTTGTTGAGTGCATCAAACAATTTGTTCTCCTTACTTTTTATATGTTTTATATCGAAATCATATTCACTCATAAATTCCAACTATCTAGCTTGTTTGTCATTTAATGTCAGTTCAAAAGAATATTTCAGACCACTATGGTCTGTCCTCAACTCAAACTTCTTTCCCATGAGATAGTACTTCCACATTTTTAAAGCATGAATTATGGTTGCTAACTCTAATTCATGTGTGACATAATTCCTCTCATTTTCTTTCAATTTCCTTGACTCATAGCATACTACATGCCCATTTTGGGTAAGGAATCCACAAAGCTCTTCTTTGCATGCATATGGATTTTGTGCACACAACAAAATTCTCATTTGGATTAACAATATTCAAAATTGGTGCACTTGTAAGTAATTCCTTCAAAAGATGAAAGTTTTCTTCACCCTCGGAGGTCCATTCAAATTTTATCCTATTCTTTTGTAACAAAGTGATTGGATGAGAAATATTGGAAAATCCTCCAATAAATCTCTTGCAATACCTACAAGTCCTATGAAAGACTTGAATTTCGTTACATTCCTTGGTAATGGCCATTCTCTGATTGCTTTAATAGTTTTTGGATCCATTGCTATGCCTTCTTCAAAAATGATATGGCCCAAATAAATGATCTGCTTTTGGTAGAATGATCATTTGCTCAGCTTGGAATATAGATGATGCTCTCTTATCACATGTAGGACCATACTCAAATGCTTCTCATGCTCTTCCTCTAACTTAGAATAGATAAGTATGCTGTCCGATAAAAATATGACAAACTTATCCAAGTAATTTTTGAATATGTCATTGATCAAACATATAAATACAAATGGTGCATTTGTTAATCCAAATGGCACTATTATAAAGTGATAGTGCCCATACCTGGGTTTAAAATCTATCTTGCCAATATCTTCATACCATATTCTCACCTAATGGTATCTTGATCTCAGGTCTATCTTGGAAAATACCTTTTCTCCCTTTAGTTGATCACAAAGATCATCAATTTGTGGAAGATGATACTTGTTCTTCACTGTAGCTTTATTTAGTTGTCAATAGTCAATGCATAACCTCAAGGTCCCATCCTTCTTCTTCACAAAGAGAATTGGTGCTCCCCAAGGTGAGACACTTGGGCGTATGTATCCCTTCTTCATCAATTCTCCCAATTGCATTGAAATTCTTTCAACTCAGGGGTGCTCATCCTGTAAGGAGTTTTGGATACCAGAGTAGCTCCATGCACTAAATCAATAGAGAAGTCTATGTCTCTCTTGGGTGAAAAACTTGGAATCTATCCAAATACATTCTTGAATTCTTAGAGAATTTCAAAATCCTCAATATTTGGACTCTTTTTCTTGGTTGGTTTTTTCACATGAGTTGTAAATAATTGACAACCTTTTTTGAAACATGTCATCAGTGGTAAGGCTAAAATTTCTCTTATAGAAATGGTTCTTGTAATTCCTTTCACCAAGCTCCATTTTCCTTATTCATCAACACATGAAAATGTCTTATTATGACAGTCTAGGAAAACATGATCCTTTTCCAACCAATACATTCCAATTAGGATATCACAAGAACCCAACATATTGATATTTAGATCAACAACTATATTGACTCCATTCATATCTATTGGACAAATTATAACAACCTCATTGATCCTTCTTTTGGTTCCAGTGCCTAACTGAACCAAACATGATATTTCAAGATTACTCTTTTTCAAATGAAATCTATCCACTAATTTAGGATCAATGTAGCTATGTATTTCTCTTGAATCAATCAAAATAACAATAGGATGATTGGTAGTCTTACCTTCGACCTCAATCATGTGGGATTGATGTTCTGCCTATCGATCTTCTAGGGTTGCATATATCCTTGGAATATTTCCACCCACATATTCAACTGTAGTAGATTCTTAAAGGTTGTGAATAATCCTTATTTTTTCTTCTTTATGAGGGAAATATTTATACAAATTCTCTCCTTTACAACCCCAACATTTGATTGGTGGTATTAGTCTTTTGCCAGAATATTCTACCATCTTTGACTCACTATTAGATGCCTGAATTTGCTGATACACATTAGGACTGATCCTAAAATATGAAGGAGGTTTGAAATCTCTCATCCTTTGTTCCACTTTTCCCCTCTTCTCCTCTTTCCAAGACTTATGGAATGTTTCTTTGCCTTTACTATGCTCATACATGTACTTAGCCTTCCTTATGGTCTCTTCCAAAGTCTTTGGCTCATCATATTGTATTTTATCTTTGTAAAATGTAGGTAGCCCACTCAGAAACCTTTGAATCTTTACCTTCTCATATTTAATGAATCCCACATATCTCAACAACTCTAAGAACTTCTTTTCATACTCATCCATAGTTATATTTCCTAGGTTGAGTTCAAAGAACTCTTGCATATTGTTTTCATAGTAATTATTTTAAAGATAATTCTGCTGGAAATATTTCTTAAACTGATTCCAAGTGATGTTATTTTCAATGATATGCTTCACCTACTTAAGTTGATTCTACTACATAGAAGCCTTTTCTTGGAAATGGTATATGGAAATTATAGCTCCCAAGTTGGAGGAATAGTTATGTAACTAGAACTAATTTTTGATTTCAAGCAGCGAAGCTTCAACCTCTTCTCCCTTCTTATTTTCTCCATCAAATTTTGGTGGCTTGGGCTTCCCATTTTCTCCTTGCAAGTGGTCCAATTCATGCCTTCTCGTTTGATTCCTGACAAGAGTTACTTCTGGGATACTTTGTTATTATTCAGATAAATGTTCCTTGCTTGTTGAATAAGTAGGTGAATGATGTGGTCTATGAGTTTTTATAATACTCCTTGTTACACCCTAGATTCTCTACAGTGTACCTTATAATTTTTCACTAGATGTGACCACTCTGATGTGACCAAAGTGTGATGATTTATTTTTTATGTACATGTGTTGGTTAGAGGTTACATATATCCCCTCATGTGGATGGTCACAACATGTCCTTTTAGTCCCCGTTCTCAGGGTGCTTGGTTTTATTGCTCTGACCGACTACCCCTTTGGCGGTGGTAAATCCCTATAATGTCGGGCATTTATGTCCTGGGTAGGTATGCAAACATTATGAGGTGGATCTACTAGGATACATGATTTACGAGGCCCTTAACTATTTCCTTATTTTTCTTTCTATGTAAAGGGTGATTTCACTTTGTAATGGTTTTCACACCTATGGTTTAGTACACCTTACCCACATGAACCCTCTCTTTCATATGTATGTACCACACTTGGGCCTTTGGAGGACATTCTGCACATTATTATTTAGTTGCACATATTTCAAGGAATATCATGGATTTTTAGGCATTGGTCACCTTCTTTGAGGCATGGACATGCTACTCTCATCCACATGGACATCCTCTATGCTTGCCACGAGTAAAAAGACACAACACCCCCCTCCTTTGGCTCCTTTTTAATGTATTTTACTAAATAAAGGAGGGCCGACTTCATTTGGGGTTATGATCCAAGTGGACATCGATGGCCATCCACGTCTTCCAACAAATCATCATTGTTTGGTGGGAATAATAATAATAATAAATGGAAAAAAATCCATGTGCGTAATTTTGTTTTAACCCATAGAAATTCACCCATGGAATTCACCCATGGTTTTTTTGTAGCCCATGGTTTTTGAAAAACAAAACACATAACAATTAAATAAATAAAAGACATGAGGAAATAACAATTAAATAACAAAAATACATGACTCCTACGAGGATCCTGTAATTACTATATACACATGCCTCTCATTGTAAAGGGGATCATCATATATATTCCATTCATGTTGCAGTCATAAATATTCTTTCATTTAATAAAAAGATTATTTCTGGCCATATTATTTTCCTTATGTAATTTTTGTCGCATTAATCACCTATTTCCCATTTTTGTCCCTTATACAATCCAGATAAGTGGTATTAGAGCAGTATGCTCCTTTTCTTTCTTAGTGCATGTCCCCAATGAGGTCAGGGTATAGAGAGTTGAGTCTTGATCTTGTTTCTCTTGAGGACAACCACTCTTGGTTTCCCAAGCAACCTCTCATGGAAAAAGAAAAGAGGGGTGACAGAGTAGGATATCCTATCAATCAGTTGCTCGAAGAATCCCTCACGCGACAGAGGGATTAAATGATGGATAATTTTCCCAAATCCTTTGACGACTGCTCATAACAACAAACACATCTTCATCAAACGACCACTTTGGAAGCACCGCTCCTTTCAAGGTACAAGTTAATTATGATATTCCTATGTTTGAAGGTTAGATAGATGCAGATGCTTTGGAAAAGTGGTTAAACCTTCTAGAAGATTATTTCTCTATCCACAATTTTTTCGATAAAGAAAAGATCGCCTTTGCTCTCCTTAAGGTTGTCCCCCATGTGACAAATTGGTGGTGTTAGCTCCTTGTAAATTTGTTTGGCTGAGAAAACAAATGATGGAGGTAACCTACAAACCAAATTTAAGACTGGAAACTAGCCTTTCCAACCTAGAGAGGGCTCTCTCCGAGACTTAGTCTCTAACATATATTGACTTTGAAATGTCAGATAGATTTATTGTGTTTATGCAATGTTTCTGGTTTCGCTGGCAAGGAAATACAGAACCTTGGGCCATGGAGTCAACCTCCTGAAAGCGAGAGAAATTAATGACTTTGTAGATGAAACTTTGAGAGGATAAAGGCTAAGTCGGAAATGGTATTTCAATTCAAATGTCATTGTGCATGGCGAAATAAGAGTACATAAAGAAACTTAGAGCACCATTGAAGATGAATTCTAAATTACTTAGAAGAAAACAAAGAGTTTAAATGGTGAAGTCTAAAGCACAATGAATTCTAGACTTATTAAATGTTCCAATTTAAAAAAAGGAAAGGAATGAATATACAGAAAAAAAGAAGTACATACATAGAAGAGATCGCAATACATCAAACCACCACCATTATAATCGTTTCATCAAAGCCTCATGACTTTTACATTATATTTCAATCGGGTTCGAAGATTACATTCGATAGTCTATTGTCTACACTACTTTTCCAACCAACTTGGCTTACATTGAAAAGATACAATATATAGAGAAAAATACGCCCCTTGGGCTACCACGCCTCAAACTACTTCTCTTAGAATTTCAGTACCGGTTGTTCCCTGCCAGATGACCTTTTGAATAGAGTTTACTAAAAATGGAAGCCCAACTACACCCAAACATGTCATAACCAGTGTCTTCATCATGATTGTTCAATCATCAGTAAGAATCATTCATTAGGAGGTGATGCATTGACGTTTCTCCCTGAGTGGTTACCCGAATGATCGAGCTCACTGTCAGAAACTTTGCCACCCAATGTAACATGCTTTGGTTGTTGCCGCGTGATCGCTGGCTGTAGTATGCATGTGGTGAGTTGGTATGGTGAATGGCTGTGGGCTATCACTCGTGCTTTCCAGGTGGTGACGATGGTCAGGGAACCACACATCTCCTTCAAAACTGTCATGCGTTTCGCCTACACTTGTCCTTCTCGACAGGTGGGTTTACAACATCTGCGTGACAAATATCCACCACACAAGTGCTCATTAGACTTCTTGTTTCTTTGCAAGAAATAAGACACAAGGGGAGAAAAATTCCATGCCACGTTCAAAAATAAAAAAATGGGGTCATGTCAATCATGCCTCTAGCCTCACCTGCAATATTAATACTTTGAGTGCTTTCCTAAGAGACCAGTTTCATCTTTTCAGATTCTTCACTTGTCTCCACAAGTCCGTATTCCCTTTCAGCTTTGTTTGAGTTCTGTAAAGAGCCACATGAACGTTATCCATGGCCGGTCCACACTCCTTGAAGTGCTCCACGATTCTTTCCTCTAAAATCCTCTGTTCCTCACACAACTGAATGATTACATCTTACGCTTATCTGAGCTTTCTTTTGAGCCAATTTGCATTCCCTTCTCGGCTCTGCGATGCTGTCGTTTCGACAATATTTTATTCTAACTGTTTTCTCAATTCTCTATTCTCTTGGTACAATTCAACAATAGTGATATGTGATTTTTTCAGCTATTGCGACTCCATGTTTTCAGTGCCCGAACTTCTCCATCTTTCCCTAATCCCCCTCCTAGCACCTTCAACAGGTTCTAGCTAAACAACGCGCATGAGTAACTTCTCAACAACAAACTGGGTGTGCATCTCGCTGGGAGCTTGGGTCTGCTCGGTCTTCTTGATCAACCTCGACCTGCCTCTTTTCCGGGGTACTGGATGTTGGGACGATGAGTCTTCTATTGCCTTTCCCTTTCCTACGGCCTCTTCCATTATTTCCCCTGCGCTGCGCAATGATGTTTCCCCGGTGGATAGAGGGAAGTTTCCTTTGGGGTCCTTGGGGATGTCGATTGAAATTATAAATGAATCCTAGTATTTTTCCAATCATCTTAGTTCCTTGAATACCAAAAACTTGAGCAATGATATATGGAATAATTTCTTCCTCGGCTGGTCGACTTCGGTTTGGATGCCGTCCGCCATCCTTTCTAGGATTTGATACAAGAAGAAGGGTAAGTTCAAAGGCCCTTTCCCCATGAAGTGCATCAACAACCTGATGTGATGTGGATATATTCTGTAGGACCTTATTTCAAAAGTGAAGTACCTTCTAATCACCTTTAGGATCTTTTGGAAACGCTCCCAGAGATATCGAATCAGAACACCCACTTTGATTTTTCCATTTAGGCAGTTTGGATTGATAAAGTATTCATAGCATAATACGTCCAGAGGCATTCCCTTATCCCACCTTTCATCACACAGAGGGATATCTGTCATGGCTGACAGAGTTTCCTCCGTCACCCAGAATGTGATTCTCGCAATGGTCGCACAGAACCCATTAAATATGAGAGTGAAATATTCAGCCAGTTTCACATTGTATCCTTGGATATTCTCGCAATAGTGCTTACATATGACATTTTAAAAATATGCCCTGACATTCATATCTTCGTTGATTAATTCCAAGTCTCGAGGTTCGGGCCTTATGACTCTGCCACTTCGTGCCTTCTTCCTTATGTATCAGGATGTTGTCATGATGCAAATGTGTATTTGTTTCGCATGCACAGTAATGAATGATAACACCCTCTTTGCATTGCAAATGGAGAATGATATATTTCACAGAGACTTGTAGGAATGGAAGTGACAGAAACTTTGCGCGACAAGAAAAAACAACTCTAGGGTTTCACTGTGCAGCCGTCAGGCGCTATGAAAACTTTCAGCGTAGAAGGAGGTTGATGTTGCAGTAAACGACAACAGTAGGCTCGTTGCAGTAGGTAAGAACAACAAAAAACTATGGTGTGGTGGCAAGGCGCTGAGATACGGGTGGTGAGCCAAGGAATTTGGACGCGGAAAGCGATTTGGCGTGACGGGGAAGAACTTCGAAGAAGAGAGGCTGACTGCGAGAAGAACTATCAATTGATGCACTAGCTAGCAAAAAAATCCAATAGGCTTCAAACCATGATTGAAATGAAGGAGACACAACAATCTCGAATGAACAAACTCACAACATAATCGATGGAAATCGACTTTCTCACAATGAAAGGACCCAGGACTTGTAGAAAAAACTATAAACAACGCACAAACTCGGATGGCAAAGGAGAAACACACAGGGTGACTGGTATTTATACTTGAACAGGAGAGGGATGGAATCATTGCAAAGGACGATAAATCCATGGTGATGAGAAGTTTGGAAGCAGGCTGAAGATTTGCGCAGCAAACTCGCACGACAAGTACACTTTGAAGTGTGCAAAGTACATATGATAAGAGATGCAGAGTATACGTGATATGAGCACCGTGATTTCTTAACATTTTCGAATTCAGAATTAGGTGATGATGTGCGTTATATCTGTTGACGTGACCCTTATTCTAACAACTTTCCTCGACCTCTAGCATGCAAATTCACTCTTTCTAACATGACTCGACCTTTTGGGAAAAAGACCTTTACAAGTCGCATATGGCTAATTATGACGCCCTTTCCCGACTCCAAGGGCCAGATCCACCACTTGATGACTTCGACCCCTTCATTGTTCAATATCTGACCTCACACACTTCGACACATGAACTAAAACTCCTCTAGGACTGACTCTAACTGAAAAATTACAGTGCTAACAGGTGAGAAACTTACTGCGAGCAAAATTCTACAGAGGAGTCTGGAATGTCTGAGGCCGAACCCACTTGGGAATTTTTTATGGATGCTGTTAAGGAAAAATATTAACCTATTGAAACATATGACGACCAATACATGAGATGGACCACATTGTGTCAAGAGAGGGGCACAAAAGTGTTGGATTTCATAAATACCTTCCATACCTTGCACATCAAGCTGGGTATCAAAGACTCCGAGAGACATATGGTTCTAAAATATTGTGGGGGTATACATAGGTACATCCAAACATAAATTGAGTTTCTAGACATCTCGTCACTAGGAGCTTCTTATTGATATGCTGTCAAAATTGAGCAAAAATTTAAGCAACAAAAAAATGGGAGTCCAAGTCTGCAAATTCACAACAACCAAAGTATGGTAAAGGTGGCCCTTATTAAAACAATATATGTGCTCTTTTTACCATAGAAAATATCAGTATTGTCACCCAACCATATGCATGCATCCACCCCTGAGCACCATAAAATTTGCTAGATAGAATGATTCTGGAAGAAACACTAGAACCAACAAATAACCAAGAGAGCACATCTTTCTCCAAAGATATCTCACCACAAAGAAAGTCCCAAAGCCACAAAACAAGGAAAATACTCAACTACAATAGTTGCAGTTTCACTTACCAATAATACCACCAAGAATATTAGAATACTACCAATAATTTCACCAAGAATACCACCAAGAGATACTAGAGGGTAGGGCACATATCTTAGGCTAGATAGCGCTAGAGAGAGAGAGACCAAGAATAATTCCAGAGGATCCACCTTCCATTATTGTAGCTATAGCTCAAAAATTGTGCTATAATTGAGAGAATGAGTGAGGTGAGTGAGTACAAATGAGCTCAAGAGCCCTCTATTTATAGTTCTCCTTGTCAACTGTCTAGGATGAATTCTCCTTTTGGAGGGTAATACTTTAATATTATTCATTCTACTGAGCTGACTTGTCTTCTAGGGTTTTTACACATCTATTTAGGGTTTCTCTTTCTTCTGAAATATTCTATTCTAGCCAAAGGTTACACATGGAGGTTAATACCTCCCGTAGCTACCATAATATCAACACTCCCTCCTAGCTAGGGAGGTATTGATTGTAATGGTATCAAACACATATCCATTTCACATGGTATGGGCAAGGCTCACATAGTCTTGTAGACCATTCTATAGGTAGCATCATCATAGCCACACATGCTATCTCATGATCACGCAGATCAAGTCACAAGAATCATCATTACTGTCCATATGGCTGACAATCACCTCCAACACTATTGGTTGGCACACTAGTCTAGGAAACACCTTCAACACTACTGGTAGTCTCCATGGAAATCATGTAGTAGTACATAGTTACTACAATTCCACCCAATATATCACAACAATGTTGATCCATAGTAGTACACAACTACTATCCAGGGGTACAAAACCACTCTTATTAGTGCACTACTACTATCTAGTGACATATAGTCACTACCATTTGAACACATCCACCACAATAGTACAAAGGGGTGAAATCATGAAGATGGGTTACACTTTTGCTTGTTTTATGAGAAAAAAAACTGTATTTTCACAAGTTATTCAACTTCCGGCATACAAAAGTATTTTTTTTATTTAGAATTTCACTTTACAGTAAAAACAAAACTTGTGAAGAATTGTGTTAGCTTTCCAATGACTATTTTTCAATTTTTTTTTATCACGATTTGATATGTCAATTTGACAATTGTTTAACAGTATGTTCCTTAAACATGAAATGAATGATAATGAGTTACTTATTTCTACAACAATGTATCTATTATTAAACTTATGTTTTTAAGAAACAAAATATACTGCAACAATCTACAGATACTCTATTTTATTATGACCATAATTTTGAATCTAACGGATGAATATTATAATTTCTAGAATTTTTAGAAGTTGACCAAGCTGAAAACGTTGAAGATTTTAAACACATGTTTTTCTACACGTTGTATCTATCTTAATTTTTACTTAAAACTAAAATCTAAATATACCCTTTTGAAAAGAACAGTTTAAGGATTATGAATGTATTTTTTTCCAAATTTTTCACTGTATATTTTTAGAGATACCGATATTTCATTTCACCGAATCATAATGTCTGCTGAAAATATTATGTAGTGATTTTTTTTTTAAATTAAATAAAATTAGACAAAAATAAAGAAAATGAAAACAAATTATAGGAATTGAAAGTAGATTCAATTTTGGAAATGCTGGTGTCATTTTTGAAACCAAATTCTCAGTATTTGCAGGAGTCCGCAATCTTCGAAGTTCAGTTAAGCTTGGGGAAATTCTCTGGTTTTATTTTTCAGTCCCAATTTCCTGTTTTCGGCCGAAATAATAATATTTTGGCCGAAAGACTAAAATCTAACGAAAATCGTAAAAAATGAACGGTTTCCATTTTTTTCGGCCGAAAGACTGTCGAACGAATTCCGTCCGTCAGAAAAAATGAAACGACACGTCATATCGTTTTCTTTCATGCCAAATTGTATAAATAGGCTTTCGGCCGAACACGTTTAACACAATTCCTCGGATGGACAGACAGATATAAGCTCGAGGATATGGATTTCAAAGCATTTCTATTACCGATTGCAGTTGTATTCTTTTCTTTCTTTATTTCTTCCCTCTGTTCCATAGGCTTAATCGGAGGATCGATATCGATATATGGTGGTTTTCTAGAGCACTTAAACAAAGTTTTGAATCATCTTTTTGGTTTTTGTTGAATAAGGTAATTGATGT
>ML801982.1:236142-249192 GCA_009831015.1 Picea engelmannii
AGAGACCATAATTTTTTTAGTTTCCAAGCACAATGACGACTGCAGTGATTTGTTAAAATCGAATCTCCATATATTGTAAACAAGTTTTACCATTGACATCACGAATTCAAATCTCTAGATTGAACATAGATTTATAAAACACACAAAGATATAAGAATTTAACTTAAGATTAATTAATATCTAACAAATTCAATATCAATGTCAAATCGGTAAATGCAATTTACAGCGAATGGAGGAAATTCGAAGTTCTGGGCTGCAATTAAATTCGGCAGCATTCATAACAAATATTTGTTTAGAGAAGAAGCTATATGATTCTACAATGATATTAAAATTCTAATACACAAATATACTCAGCGATTTGTCTCATGGTTTAAATTTACTGTGACTTGGCCGCGGGGGCCTAGCCCTGTGGCCAAGCCGTTGGCGTGCCCACGACTTGGCCATAGAGGCCACCACCTAAAGCTACATTTTAATTTAAAAATTAAAATTAAATTGATTGTTACAATCTACAGATTAAAATTAACATTAAAAAAACAAATTTACAGTTACTTACCTCGGCCCGCCGAACGCCCGCAAACACTCACGAACGCTCACCTGAATCTTGGCCCACTGAAAGCCTGAATGCCCGCAGAAATTCCCGCCAACGTTCACAAACACTCACAAACGCTCACAACGCGCCAACACTCGCGAAATCTCACAAACGCCAAAAGGTTAGAAAAATGTTTGAACATTGATGTGTGGTTGATATATAAACCTTCGTTCGGCCGAAAGAAGGTTTCGACCGGAATATCTTTCAGCCGAAAGAATATTTTCAGATGGAAAAAATCCATCCGACGAAATATTTACACGCAAATCGAGGATACCGTCACTGTACCGTTCGATTTGATGATCCACTTTTCGGCCGAAAAATAGTTCAGCCGAAAAAAGTATCTTTTGGCTGAAAAATACCATTAGTTCCGCCGAAAAAATGTTTTTCGGAATTTTGGAGACCAGATTATCATGAAAGCGTTACCCACCTCCGTGATTTCACCCATAGCTACTATATAGAGACACATGGTCTTCATTGCAATAAACTAATAGATACACAATCTATCACCATGCAATACAACAGTCTCCTGGAATCAAATCATATCATTTTCTGCATCATCTCTCGAGGCCATACTCCATCTGAGTAATCAGGCATGATGCTGAATAAGTGACATGTTGGAATCAACACACTCAACAGAGTGCCTCGCATATGTCTCTCACTCAAAAGAGTGATACAGGGAGCATTCTTCTAATCCAAACATACTTCCTAGAAGAATGACTGTCCCAAGAGATGATGAATGCCCCACAATGGGCTACAAGGACCATTCTTATAATCTAGACATACGTCTTAGAAGAATGTCAGTCTTCCCAGATGTTGAAAGCTATGCCATGGGATACAGAGACCATTCCTACAGGAATGCCAGTGTTCGACTATTTTCTAATCGGGTCACCATATGTACCATAGAGATCAATCTATACACATATGTGCCTTATAAAATATCAGTTTTGTATCAACCACCCTAATCAAGACGCCATGTCCTCAGGGGGTAGGCTATTCAACTTGATTAGGCCATTAACTGTGCCTCAGGAGAATATCGGTCCTGTACCATTTTCCCAATCGGGCCATAATCTGTGCCTTAGGAAAATACCAATCCATGATACATCAATAATCTGTCAACCTAGACCATTCTCCACAGGGAGAATGTCTGCCCACCAACAATCTGTTCTGCCTAGACCATTCCGTTCCTAAATAATGTTTTCCCACCATCATACTGACTATCCATGATGCCACATATCACCACTCCTTCCCAACTGAGGAAGTCATCTCCTCCCTTTCAACCAAGGGAGGTATCTACACTATGTCATCCCTAAGATATACTAGCATGATGCGAATAAATCATATCTAAGTTGTATTGGCATGATGTGGAGTATCAATGTCTCTGCATCATCTCTAATCCATACTAACATGGTGTAAATGCGCCATATCTAATATGTACTGGCATGATGCGAGTCATATGCTCATCTCTAAGCTGTACTAGCATGACGCTACTGCAACATATATAAGATGTACTAGCATGATGCAACTCATGACTATGAATCATCTCTAAGTTGTACTAGGATGATGCTAATGCATCATGTCTAAGATGTACTAGCATGATGCGTCTCAAGACATATTTATCATATCTAAGCTGTACTAGAATGATGTTGAAGAATCATATCTAAGTTGTACTAACATGATACAGATCAACACTCCTTCTCAACCAAGGGAGAAATCTCCACAAGTCCCATCTTGTCCCTCAAGTATGTAAACTTTATCTTGGACAGAGGATTTGTCAAAATATCAACTCTCTACTCATCAATGGAGATGTAATGGAGAACTACTTCTCCCTTCTAGACTTTATCACTGATAAAACAATACTTGATCTCAATGTGCTTCGACTTGTCATGGAACATGGGGTTCTCTAAAGGCTTCACACAATTTTGATTATCAAAATATATCACAGTCGAATCCAACACCTGATCAAATAGTACAAAAACCAGCTTACAGAGCCATACTACTTTCGTACAAGCATCACAAGCTACAATATACTCTGCTTCTGCAGTGCTGAGTGCAATAGACTTCTGTTTCATGCTAGCTCTGATATCATAGCAGGTCCCAAACTGAAACATATACCAGAAGTAATCTTTCTGTCATCTGCACTCCCTGCCCAATCTGAATCAGTAAATCCATGCAGTTGTACGTCACTGGTTGAGACATATCTCAAACCATAATTTAGCTTCCCACAAAGATATCTCAAAATTTTCTTTGCAACTATCCAATGCTTATGTCTAGGTTCCACCTAGAACTGGCTCAACGTGTTCACAAAAAAGCAAACGTCCGACTGAGTATTAACCAAATACATCAATGAGACAATCAACTATCGGTATAGGGAGGAATATAATGTATCGGAATCAGAGTCTCTCAACTTCCTCATATCTGTCACCATGGGAGTTTCCATGGATTTGCAATCCATCATCCCAGACTTTTGAAGAATCTTTACAACATACTTCCCTTGCCCCAGGAATATTTCACCATGCTTCTGCTATACTTCTAGTCCCAAATAATAATGCATGAGACCAAGATCTTTCATATCGAATTCAGAGGCTAACTCCCTCTTACACTGAATAATGAGAGGCTCTGCACTTGTCAGAAACAAATCATCAACACATAGTAATAGGATCACAGGTGCATCGTTCACAACCTTGTAATAATGGTTCAGATCAACATAGCTCTTGGAAAATCAAAGTCTTGTCAAATAACTGTCAATTCATGCATACCAAGCTCTTAGAGATTGCTTGAGTCCATACAATTCCTTCTTTAATTTGCATACATGGGTTTCTCTCATACCTCAAAACCTTGAGGATGCTCTATGCATACTTCTTCCTCAATTACTCCATTGAGAAAAGTAGTCTTTACATCCACCTGATGTAAACTCCAACCCATGGATGCTGCAAGAGATATGATGGCTCTAATAGAGGTATATCTAGAAACTGGAGAAAACATCTCATCATAGTCTTCTCCCTCTTGCTGGGAGAACCCTCTAGCCACAAATCTTGCCTTGTATTTATAGATAATCCCATCTACTGCATTCTTTATCTTGTAAACCCATTTTGAAGTGACTACATACTTTCCTTCATGTCTAGGCATAATTTCCCATACATCATGATGGATTGATATTCTTCCATCATAACTTCCTTCCATTACTTCTTCTTGACTAACATCCAAATATCCTCAAGTGTTCAACACTTGGCTTCTTTCCAGAGAAATCTTCTTCTGGAGTCATGTTCTTCAATATATGGTGAGGAATTGTATTCTGAACATATACAACTGTCATAGCTGCTTCTTCCCATAGAAACATGTATATATTCTGGTCTTTCATCATTGCCTTAACATATTTTTCAATGGATCAGTTCTTTATTTCTGCCACACCATTATGTTGAGGATTATGTGGGACAATTAGCTCTCTCCTAATCTCGACTTCTTTACAAAAGGAAATGAGCTCCTTGGAGGTGTATTCTCCTCCATTATTAGATCTTGATTTTCTTGTATATGAGTGAATGATGTCCAAAAACTCCTTTTTCTTTCCATGCTTCCTTTATAATTGGTACTTGGTGAGATCACCCACCTCACCACTTGATGGAGTCATCTGCTCCATGTTTGTAAATGTCACTGTAGCTCCTTCTCAGAGCTATCACCTGTGACCTACCCGGAACAAGAACACCAGGAGAAAAAGTATTTCCAATACCATTTTCATAAGAACATATCTATGGTAACAAGGATGGTATAATTACCAAGGTGACCTGCCCAAGAACGAGAAATATCTCCTAGAGGATATGTTAGTTCATCAAATAAGTGCAATAAGAATTTATATTAATGCAAACAAGTATACCTAGCAGTAATAGAACCTTTCAAATATTTTTTTCAAAACTATAGTGTTTACTTGTACTGTGGAAACTATCAAACTTGATATGTGCAAATTGAAACTTAACAATTTTGATCAATCAAACTTGGAACCTAGAGCCTCAACTTCTAGGGAGGATGCACTTGTTCCTTTGAATGTACTGAATCCAAGATCACTACTTGGACAAGGTCTCTTGTACATCCCCTGCAAACACACATACTTTTCTGGATGATATAAATTAAAAAGCATATACAAGTGCATACCTTTGAAATTTGCAGCATCGTTCAACTTGTCTTCTAATCTGAAACTAGACACCATCTTGACACGAAGAGGTTAGAAAATGAATAAAAAAGGTTCAATGATTAGAAAAAGCTAGAAATTTCAACTTTGACCATAAAATCAATTTTGACCAAAAGTCAACCTTTGACTTTGACTTTGTCCAATCAACCTTTGACATTGACTTTGACCCAAAAACTCAAACTTGACATTTTTGCTAGCTGAGGGAACTAGAGGGTGCACTAGGCTAGGTTGCACTAGGATATCCATAGATTAGGTCCAATGCTTCACTTAAGGTGCCCAAAGAATCAGATTAGGGTTTGCTGCAACTGCAAAATCAGAAACCCTAGTTGCAACTGCAACTGGTGCTACAACGAGCTTAACAAAGAAATCTTGCTCTAACTTCCATAGGTTAGACTGTTCTGAAGGTAGTGTGGGCCCATAACCTGTTAAAATATTTGATGTGCTCATTTTACCATAGACAATATCACTATTGTCACCCAACCATAGGCACACAACCACCCTCGAGCACCATAACCTTTGCTAGATAGAATGATTCCGGAAGCAACACTAGAACCAACAGATAACCAAGAGAGCACATCTTTCTCCAAAGATAACTCAACAAACATAAAGTCCCAAATCCACATAATAAGGATAGTACTCAACTGCAAGAGTTGCAGTTGCACTTACCAAGAATACCACTAAGAATATCAAAATACCACAAGAATGTCACCAAGAATACCACCAAGAGATACTAGAGGGTAGGGCACATATCTTAGGCTAGATAGCACTAGAGAGAGAGACAAATAATCACTCCAGAGGATCCACCTTCCATTCTTGCAGCTGGAGCTCTAAACTTGCACTATACTTTAGAGAGTGAGTGAGGTGAGTGAGTACAAATGAGCTCAGGTGCCCTCTATTTACAATGCTCCTTGTCAACTATCTAGGACGACTTCTCCTTTTGGAGGGTAATACTTTAATATTATTCATTCTACTAAGCCGACTTTTATTCTAGAGTTTTTACACATTTGTTTAGGGTTTCTCTTGCTTCCAGAATATTCTATTCTAGCCAAAGGTTACACATGGAGGTTAATACCTCCCACAACTACCATAATATCAACAACCCTAACTCACAGAATGACCAACCTCAAGATAACCAATCCAAGCCACATAAAAATAAGGGTAACATGAAGATGAAGAAGGACATTGGAAATTGGTGTGACTTCCACAAAATCCCTTGGCACAATACTGATGAATGTTTCTCAAAACAACCTTTGGTGGCCGAGCTCAAAGAAAATAAGCAAGTCCTGACTCGAAATATGATTTAGAAAACAATAAAAGGAAACATATCATTGATGCAGAACCCACTGCTAGAATTGTGATCACAACAATCCAACCAGAATAACCATAGGATTCTGAGGAGGGGGAGCGCCTATTCCGTTCACAAATGTGGGTGAAGGGGACTCTACTGCATTTCATTATTGATATAGGAAGATAAAAGAACCTTGCCTCAGCTGAGGTTGTCAAGCAGTCGGATTTGACGATAACACTGTTAGCACTGAGAGTTACACTCAGACTACTATGAGTGCAAGACCAATACCCATCAAAGTATAGAAGATAAAGTTTATAATAAATAAAAAATAAATGGAGGAATATGAAAATAATGTCAATCACAGTTTACTTCACACAATTTGCACCAACAAATAAGGCTCTGAATAACTTTGATCAGGGTTTTATAAAAAGGATAAGTAGATGGAAGAATTAATAAGAAGAAAGTGAAATTTCTGTCATCTACATCATGTAGTATGACATACATATAAAGTAGAACTCTCTGAAGCAAGAAATTGTTATAATCAAAGAGATGAATTCTGACATATCTATAAACAACATTACAACAAATCCTCTATTGTAACAAGCTATAAAGAAGTCAAATAAATCCTTCACTGGACTGTAATCAAAATTAGAAAGACAACAAAGTGGTAAGAAAAGAATCGATCTTTATTATCCAAAGAATCTTAAATATGATACATACAAGAGAAGGTCTTTCTGTAATACACAGTAGCAAAAGTGAATCCTCTCTTACACCATTCAAACTCCTCTAAGACTTACAATAGTTTTTTTATAACCTAGACTGTCAGTGACAACACTATAATTAGAATACCAACCTCATCATAGGATCCCTGTGCTCTCAAAGTGGCATGGCAACAGGTGGATAACAAAAAATAACAAAATGCTAAAATTTAGGTTGATGTTGGCAGCGTCTTGAATATCTTCTTTATGGTTGATGAAGTGTCCTTTTGAGAGCTTCTCCCTTTGGAAGGTGTCCACCTAGCTCACAACTGACCCTTTAGACATCTGACATGCATCCATCAAACACTTGGTCGATCTTTCCTCCACCAAAAATCCCAAAACATGAGTTCGCAGCGCAACGCTGTGAACTGTCTTAGTTTACTCTGTTTCTGGCTTGCCTTCAAAAAATAGTTCTGAAATATTAACCAAGAGCTCATGCCTAATGTGAATACCTCCATATTGACATAGGATTAAAATTTAACCACCTCATTTTCCAATTTATAGATTAAGGATTATATCCATAAACATAAACTTGAAATAAAACTCATGTCAAAACTGATGTTGGTAATAGTAGTTGAAGGTCTTCATTTTCTGTTTTTACCTCTTGGATTCTCCTGATAACAACATTAGACAACAAATCTAAGTTTCTCCAGGACAAATCTTATAAGCTTGCTTTCCAATAGTTTATTTCCTTGATCTTGGGATGAAATTCTCCTTATAGTTCCTCCATTTTGAATGCTCTTGATGGCCAGAGTCTATGCCGGTTCTTGCTGAATAAGTTGATATTTACTTAGAGAAACAACCCGCTCCTCACTTAAAGTTGTAATGGCTACCCTAGCCCCAATTAGCTTCGCTCTAAGTTCATTGACCTCTTTTGAGTTTGTATCATTAAAGGAAGCATTCTGGTCAACATTATCCAACGATTATGATAACCTTGGTGATAGCCCTTCTTCTTTCGATTCTAAAACAGGAGAAGGTGGCTGTGGTGGTGGGACATAGATAACCCTTAATTTCATTTCATTAATCTCTTTTTTGGGTTCCTTATTAAACAATTCTGGAGAAATATCCTTTGCTTAAAAACCATATGGTGCTTTAACACTTTGAATTAGAAACTTGTCTTTGCACTGTAAGTTGGGTGGAACCTCTCACTGAGCTTGCATGGTCACAATGACATCAATACTACTCCAGGGATAAACAACTCCAGTGTTAGGATGCACACAATACTTTTTGGGATATGTTGTCTTGACCTTAAATTCCACATGATCCTCAGTTACATTAACAAGCCTCAAAGAGCATGAGATCTACTTCTTCAGTTAAAATGGAAACTTGATATCGTTGGGCTGAGCGATCAAGAGTTCTGAAGGCATGGTTGCCCCCTTGGTCCTTCCTTGCTTATGCTTCTCTTCCTTCTTTCCTTGTGCTAGTTCAATGGGATAACCATTTCTTTCCATCACTTGTCTATTCCTAGGATATAAGCACTTCCTCATGTCTCGAACTCAGCTTTGATGGTTGCTTGCAATATCAATGCTCCTCATGGCTCAAGAACTTGATGTTCTATGCGAAAATTTGGCCTCTCAGGAATACTCGACATTCATCATACTTTTGAATTTAGATAATGGACAATGCTTCAATAACTTGTTAGTGATGGCATTTGGAAAAGCTTCGTGGATTATTTCCATTGTGGAGCTTGGAAAATTGATAGTTTGACTAATGGATTAACACCTGGCACTTCTTATGATAATTAAATCAACACTTGGCACTTGAACTCCATTCACCAAGCGATATTGACACCTAGGACTGTGACTTGGCATATGGAAATCCTCAGTTGATAAATGATGATAGTGGTCTGATACTTGGTGTTGATTTTGAAAACAAAGCTAGTCACTTTTAAGCTCAAGTTTCCTTCCCTTGGCTTCGACGCTTGGTATTTAAGAAGTTTTTAATTTTACCTCAATGGGATAATCCCATATTGGTAGTGCATCACTAAAAATGTTGTTTATATACAACACCATTCCATGATTTGTTCGATATGTTGTGCACGAACTAGCGCCCTTCCTTAGTGGCTTGGCTCTTCATGCTGTGCCCCTTGTGGGATTTGACGCTTGGTGCTAGGATTTGTGTTGCTGACTTTGATCCCGATGCTTGGTAGACTTGATGAAATAATTAGATATTGGGCCTTTAGGCCCAATATTTTTAGCCAAAATAATTAGCCCGAGACACCAAATTGGCTTAAAAACCAAAAATAACTTTTTGATTCTTCAACATGTAAAATGATGTTGAAATCCTTTTTGTAAGTATGAAATTTGATTTCTAAAATAAATGGGAAATTATTATGATTTTAAAACATAATAATTTTTATAATTAGTTTTTGGAAATCAAGACAAATGCAAACCCATTTGAATAAATTGAGGTCTTAGGAGGATAAAAAGTCTTAACGAGGTGTGTTGCTTGGGCAGAATATGATAGGAAATATGAAATTCATAATGAAAAATAGGACAAAGATCACAAGATTTTGACAAAAATCGACAATAAGAGCTCATTAAGAATTGATGAAAGAATTTGGAGGATATGGGAACGACAAAAGATTCAAATATTTTTCAAATTTGGCGCAAAATTTGGTGAAGGAGATAAAATTTTAATGGTGCACATTTGAGCGCTAACATTGGCTTCAACTGGGATGGAGGCCTCCTTATGAGGCTCAAAGAACCTAGTAGTTCTAGTGGCATTATCCATGGGCTATGGAGTCATCTGTGTAACCAACCTCTGTAGCACTGCCAAAATGCACCACTTATTCAAGCAAACTAATAAACCTGCTGCAAACAAACCTCATATTGCAAATTCCATCACACTGTGCAAACTAAAGAAAATAAAATACTCGGGAAGCGAGCTTATTACCTACACTACCCTACTCTAACCAGATTTCCAATTTTCTCAAGTAAATGCAAATTTCCATAACAACCATTCAAGTAACTTTAGGATTGAAAGAATACCATCTCTGCCACTAATCAATAAATAATAACAAAAATATAACAGTAGCGATATAAACTTCTTCATAAAATCATACTCACCCACAAAGACCGATGAAATAATGAAATCTGAAATCTTTAGAGAATCTGAAAGATATGACTCCAATAAAGCTGCTACTGGATCCTCAAAACCAAGATCGGAAACATGCTAATTCAAAAAATTCAACTTCCCATGCATACATTCCCCTTTGCTTAAAAATAGATGACCTTCCCGTTCTTTCGTGAGTAGCTCTTGATCATAAAGAATGACATTTTCCTCTTCATAAAAATGGTCATATGATAATTGTCTCGCAAGATTTAAAGCATCCTGATTACGATTAGCTAAGACTATATAGTTATCTATACAATCATCCTTTAATGAATGCTTAAAATTGTTTGGAAACTGATCATAAGCATGATGTACATCCCGATCCATAGAAAAATATGAAAAAACTGTCAAATGATGTCCCAAATCTGAATTATACACACATTATTCTTGCTATTTCTGTGTGTTAGAACTAGGAATCACCCTCAGATTGCATAGAAGGTAAGCCTAGTACCCATCAAATTATATCTAAATGTAAATGAGTTTTAATGAGGTCAAATGGATACGACTCAAGATAATAATCTTCTAACTCAAAAAACTGGGCTAGCATGCACAAGCAATTGGGGTCTTGATCAACTTTAGTCAGAAAGTGGGAGTAAAGGTGAATAGAAGGAAGACTTTAGTGAGGAAAATGTAGAGCTCTTATATGTACATCAGGTCTTCAAGCAACCTAAGGAGGAAAAACTCAAACACAAGATCTTCTTGAATTCAAATTTTAAGGAAACTGAAGAACATCATAATGGTACTATAATCAAACATTCATCATAATACAGCTACAACAATCCATGTGAATCATTCAATCATGAATACTTCAGTATCAGAGGCAAATAAGATGGAATAAGAAAGCTGACTTATATTAATCAAGAAGTCTCAAATCAAGTACATAACCAGAGAACCACTATGATTTATCAAAATATTACAAAATAAGGGAGCCTAGCTCAACCATTCCAACCTACTAAAGAATTTGGGCTATCTATTTATAACAAAAAGGGAAGGCAACAACTGGAGGTGGGAGCTGACCTTCCTCCCATGAAATTCTCCAAATAGTTATTTCATCTAACAACTAAGCTAACAACTTCACTATAAAAAGGGAAAATGTTGGCCACTGATCCAACCAACTTTAAAATGAATTGATCTTCTTTGATGTGCATATCCTTGCATGCCAAGTGTCCTGCAGAGGCTTGTAAAATGTCATCATGCTGCCAGCTACCATCTTAGCCATTCTCCACATTGTCAGCCACTCACAAGTTTGATAACTCAAACCCATTGATTTCATGTACTTGTTGGTAGCATCATTTGGTAGCACTCTGGGTAGCGAGCTTTTGTAGCGCCTGCAAAAAAATCTCTGTAATTCTATAGCACAACCTCCAAAATAGGCCTGCAGAATGGGTAACACCGAGCTTGTGTGTCTCTTTGCATAATTCAGCCGTTGTTGAAATTTCGGTAGCGCCATGCATGTGTAATTTATTCTCTGTGTAAATTTCGTGTAAATTTCGGTAGCGCCCTGTTTGTGTATCTGTGCGTGCAATTTGGTAGCGCCTGACCTCAAAAGAAAATAGGTAGCACCCTGTGGAATTTGCAACATGATCATTACACTGCTTAACTGTTTTGGTAGCGCCATATGGAATTCGCAGTGCCATCGCTACACCGGTCTTAGGAGATTGAGTAGCAGTATAGGTAGCAGATTGATAAGATATGCGAATAAGACAATTCCGTAGCGCCATAGCGCTACAAAATGTCTGTGCTATTTCTGTTGAAGAGATTAACTCTTGTTAATGTTGTCTTTCTCTTGATTGGGATGTCTTTTCCCTGATCAAGATAGATCATATTTTCGTTTTGTCACTTACATCTAAGATTAGAATGTATTTGCATTTTCATATTATAAATATTATAAAAAATCTCCTTTTGTAGGAGCAAACATTCTTGTGGCTTGGCTGAGCCCTTGTTTCAAATAACTTAAAAGGCTTCCACTTTCAAGTCTTTCCTTCTGCTTGTTGATATCCACAAGCAATATCATACATTAACAGATAAAAGGTAATTTAGAGTTAGATTAGTATTAGTTTAGATTAGATTAACATTTAGTTTAGGTAAAGGTAACTGGACCTTTAACTAGTCGAAATCACCATCCCAAACGGATAAGGGTCTAATTGGGGCCCTGACCGAGTCATTTCCTCCATGTTGAACATGGTCATTTATGGCCATCAACATAACTTCACACTAGTGGACTAATTTCCTTCTAGCATTATGTGGTATGATTAGTCAATGCTTGATCCATAGAAAATTTTTTGTTCATGCATGCCTTAGAATCTTATATATCCTTTTGTTTAAAAAAAGATTCACGCGCCATTTCAACTTTGCATTTGATGTATGCACTACTAATTGGGTATATTGTTGTTAAGGATCATGTCCACACTTGTTAGTGGATGGGTACTTAGTCATATTTTTTTTTTCCAATGATTTACAAAAATGGGACCCATGTTTGATATTAGTGCCATACAATTTTTTAGGTAGGGAACTAGATAGTTTTTAAACTATTAAAAGTTTTTTTTTTTGTATTATGGTAATATTTAGGGAGCATTAAATGACACATAGTTGTTTAGTTGTTCATATGCTCTAGTTATCTTTTATGGTATGGGAGATAATATCCTAACCAATATTATGATACCACTTAGCTTATATTGGACATGTAATAGACAATAACTGATAGATTTACTTTTGTTAATTTTATTAGTTTCAATTTTCATTTTAGTTATCATCATTTGACTTGAAAACATCGGGACTACCTAGGGGATGAAATTGCACTAGTAGTATATCCAATATTAAACCCTTTCCATTAATTTTAGTTTTTTTATCTAACTAATCATCTCCTTTGGGGATGAAATTGCACTAGTAATATATCCAATATTAAACCCTTTCCATTAATTTTAGTTGTTTTATCTAACTAATCATCTCCTTTGGATGTGTAGGGAGATGTATCTTGTTCTTCTAGATTGACTTGTGTTAAATTGAAGGAAAGACTGAAAGAGAACTTTGATACCCTACATGCTTTAAAGATGAATCAAGTTTAAGTTCATAGTGGAGGATTGTTTTCTACACTTCTTATGTTTACCTTTATTGGATACTT
>ML801982.1:255200-270500 GCA_009831015.1 Picea engelmannii
GCCAAGTTAGCTAGCATGATAGTAGAATTTAAACTTGAATGAATTAGAGTGGCTTGGTGATTAGGAGTCACAATCCTATTCTACCTTAATGAAACCCTTATCCCACATGGTTGTATTAGATTCTTTGTACATATCCTCCTTGTTGTCTAGTTCAACATGCTTCGCCTCATCGCTCCCAACCTTAGAAATACATATATTAGTAATCAAATGATCATATTAATGTACCTTAGAAATACATATATTAGTAATCAAATGATCATATTAATGTACCTTAGAAATACATATATTAGTAATCAAATGATTATATTAATGTACCTTAGAAATACATATATTAGTAATCAAATGATCATATTAATGTTATAACTGCTCAAACATTTTATCAAATCTTGCTTCCATTTGGTATAACCTCTTCATAATGTCTAACACATAAGCCACAATTCCCTTAACTTGCAAGTACAATTCCATGAGCTTGAAATACTTGGAACCTCTTCCTCTGGTATGGCCTAGGTTTAGGACCCATGGCTAAATTTATACATTAATAAGGGGATTAGGAGTTCACCCATGTTCTGCCTAGACCCTTTCTTCAATAGCCGCCACTTTCCCTCTAACCTCTGCAAAGACTCGAAGGTGATAGACTTCCACAACGTGTTTCACAGGGGTAATTTTTTCCTATTGGGAATGTCCTACTCTACTTTTATTTCCTCTAGTTTTTGCTTGCAAAGGTGAACACAATGGGATGGATCAACCATCTCCCCACTTAGAGAAGTCGTCTAGTAAACTCTATCATCGATCCCACTCACCAACTAGGACTACATAGTCCATTTCCCACCCACTAGCTAAGGGAATCATTGAAGGTTGAACTAGGTGAACTATCATGAACTTTCACTGTGCCTTAGTAACCTCTCCATCTTCCATCATTGTAGAGCTTGTCACCTTGACAAATGAGCAGGGATATGTTAATTGCATTGCATGGGAAAGGATGCCACCATTACAATGGCATCCCTTCCCTTCCCACCTATGACTTGTGTCCATCATTACAAATGTCCTTTTGACCAATGTTTGGAGGATGCCACTTACCAGTCAAGCCTGATGTTTGGTGATGACACACCATTAAGGGAGATAGGTTGACATGTTGTTTTGTTTTATTGTATGCATTTATTTTCGAAACATAAGCTTATAAATTTTACTGCTATCCATTGGCTTCATTTCATAACAAAAAGATTCTTAAGGTAGTAAGGGTGTTGTATTTTGGCTATCATGTTACACTCACACACTAAAAGTCCCTCGTTCAAATATGGGTACATACCAGATTTTTTCTTTGTTAGCATGTTTCAAAATAGTTACATATTGTCTAAATATCCAAAAAATAATTAAAGTACCCAATTACTCAACTTTTGGAAGAATGTCCCTCATCAAAGGTCAATATGTGCCTCACATATAAAGCATAATTAGTTTTGTTTATTTTATTTTTATTTTTATCGATTATGTTATGTGAATTGTTGTCTAGCTTCTTTTAAGGCATTCTTCTCTGTTTTGTAACAACTCTACCCCTTTCCAACCCTCCTTTAGGGACCAATATTGTTACCAACCCTCTCTTCTGTGCGGAGAAGAAAAAAATAACAGTAGCCCTAGTTTTAAAACTAGACCATCGATAAAGTTGGAAGAAGAAAATCATCTAACATATGATATGATTTGCGAAATCAATGGCATATGGTTATGACTCACACACAATATTTTATTTCTTTTTTTTATACAATTACCTACTGTCCAAATATTCACAAAATAATTAGAGTCCCCAATAACTCAATTCTTGAAAAAATGTCTCTCATTAAACATCAACTTATACCTCTAAACATGAAATATAATTAATTTTATTTATTTTAATTTTAATTTTATTAATTATATTATGTAAATTTTTGTATATTTTGTTTTAATATGCTCTTCTCCATTTTTACATTTATTTGCATATTGCCTAAAACATCCACAAAATAATTAGAATCCCCATTACTCATTTTTTTGGAAGAATGTTCCTCATCAAAAATCAACATGCATGAAGCATACTTAGTTTTGTTTATTTTAATTTTAATTTTATTGATTTTATTATGTGAATTGTTTTCTATTGATTATATTATGTGAATTGTTGTCAAGTTTCGTTTTAAGGTGCTCTTCTTCATGAAGTATACTGAGTTTTGTTTATTTTAATTTTAAAATTATTGATTATATTATGTGAATTGTTGTTAAGGTATTTTTTTCATTCTTTATTTTAATTTTAATGTTATTGATTATATTAAGTGAATTGTTGTTAAGTTTCATTCTTGCATATAGTTACATATTGCATATAGTTACATATTGTATAAGTATTTAAAAAATAATTAGATTTTCCAATTTTTCTTTTTTTAAAAATATTTTTAATAAAATATTAAAATGTGTCATTAAATATGATTAATTTTGTTTATTTTAATTTTAATTTTACTGAGTATGTTATTTTTTTGTTGTCCAATTATTTTAAGTTGTTTTTCTCCATTTTTCTTGTATACATATTTATTTAAATATCTATAAAACAAATTTCTATAAAGTACACAATTATTTGATTTTTAGAAAAATGTCCAAGATCAATATGCATTTCAAAACATTAAATACAATTAATTTTGTTAATTTTAATTTTAATTTTATTGTGTATATTATGTCATTTGTTCAATTTCTTTTGAGGTTCTTTTCTCCATTTTTGCATATAATTACATATTGTATAAATATCCACTAAATAATTAGAGTTCCTAGTTACTCAATTTTTTGAAAAATGTCCCTCATTGGAGATCAATATGTTCATGTTCTAAACATGAAGCATACTTAGTTTTGTTAATTTTAATTTTATTGATTATATTATTTCAATTGTTGTCCAATTTTTTTTAAGATTTTCTTTTACATTCTCACATATAATTACATATTGTTTATATATCCAAAAATTAATTAGAGTCCCAGTTACTCAAATATTGGAAGAATGTTACTCAGTAGAGATCAACATGTGCCTTCAAACATGAAGAATAACCTCTCTTAGGGACTTATATTTCTACCAACCCTTTATTTTGTGTGGAGAAGATAATAATAAAAATAACACTTGTTCTAAAACTAGACTTAGATTGGGTAAATTTGAAAGAATAAAATGAATCTAACACATGATGTTATTTGCAAATTAAATGGTATATGGATTAAAAAACACACATGGACACATGTTAACAAATTATAACCAACTTTTGCAACACATGTGCATGGTTGACATATTTTTTCAAAGAAAGAATCTCTATATGTTATTATCTTATTTATGGATCTTGGTAATACCATGATGGAAAACCTTAAGCACTAAATAGATTGTGCACCCATCACAAGGTATTTGAGGTTGCATTGTTCGATGTGGTAGTGCAAATATAAACACCTTGGGATGGGATAATGTTGAATATATTTTTGGAGAAAAACTGTGTACATGGTTTTCGAAATGTCCAACCTTTCGAATGGACAATCCACCCATCATCAAGGACAATAGAAAGCTCATATGTAGGAAATGAGTGCCACAAATTTGTATTTAAAGATAAGAAAGTGACCATTGAGTAAGAATTAGGTAAAGAAATAATCAAGTCAAACTAGCTATTGAGATTAATTAAATAAATCAATAAGGCCTCTGAAATAAATTCTAGGTGAAAAATTATTTAGGGAGAAAAAACAAATACCAAAAGTTCAAGATAGCCGTTAAGAGTGGGGAGAGTAAAAAAGGGGAAGAGGGAGATGAGTTAGAATTAATGTTGTCACTACCAAATTATCTTTGATAGTATCAACATTAATTCTAACTCAATTCCCCCTCCCTCTTTTTTACTCTCCCCACTCTTAACGACTATCTTGAACTTTTGGTATTTGTTGCTTCTCCCTAATAATTTTTCACCTAGAATTTATCTCAAATGCCTTATCGAATTATTTAATTAATCTCAATGACTAGTTTGACTTGATTATTTCTTTACCTAATTCTTACTCAACGATCACTTTCTTATCTTTAAATACAAATTCGTGGCACTCATTTCCTGTATATGAGCTTTCTGTTGTCCTCGATGATGGGTGGAATGTCCACTCAAAACGTTGGATGTTTCAAAAACCATGTACACCGTTTTTCTCCAGAAATATATTCGACCTTATGTCTTCTAACTATGAAAACTCACATTATCATACCTCGAGATAGGTACATATTGTGTTTGGTGCTTAAAGTTCTCCATAATATGAGTGCATCTCTACATCCATCATCTTTTTAGTACAAGGTGACAAAATGATAAAATACACTAAATAGTATCATTCATAATATTGACTCTTGTGTTATCTTAACTATGTTGATAAAAAAATTTAAAGTAATACAAATATGTGGCTAACTTCCAAAGTAAACAATATAAATCTATTTAAATTAATGAAATTATAAAAGTATTTTATAATATCAATTTTATTAAATTTAGATTTATAATTTAAATTCCAATAGTATCAAAATTGGATTTGAAATTATTAATATCATATTTTAACTATGCCAATATTCCAACATTGTTAATCTTTGTTTTTCAGTTTTCACACATTTATTTAAGTATGAGCTTGTTTTTCAATTTTCACACATTTATTTAAATATGAGCGTACATGTCACTATTAGATACATTGGTTACAACTATATCAAGACTAAAAAAGAGAAAAATTGAAATACAAATCAAATAATTGCTTCGAAGAAGCATATGTTTTCATTAATATTCAAAGTAGAGTACAATGAGGAAGGTATCGAGCACCTCCAATGAAAACACTTAATACACATAAATACAAGACGAGGACTATTCATCAATCTTGTGTACCAACATAGTTATCTTATATGTAAAGAATATAACTAGATTATTACAATTTGTTTTAGAAAACACACATCTCATACCAAGATCTCATAAGATCACATGCGACCTTCAACAATTGTAACATAAGAAATGAAAAAATACCAGTGGCAATTAAAATTGGAGTTCTTCCGGGAGACAAGTCAATACAAATAAATATATTATAAGTTTCATATGCCAAATAAAATGTGTGGAATTAGTATTGTATGTACATTTTATTACAAATAAAACATACATTTGAAAATTCTCACAATTTTGTTCCCTTCAAAAACACACTCTCACTATCACCATTCTATTCCATTTGTGTTAGTAATGCCTCAATCATTGGATATTCTTTTTTAGTTTCTTTTGTTTTCTTTTTCATGAAACTTCTTTCATTTTATGACCATGTTCATAGGATGTTATTCAATCAATGGATGCCATTTCTTCTTTTCTAAAATCCTACTAAATTTTTATTGTTAATTATGTTTGTATAATCCTTTCTAAAATCTTACTATTTTAAGTGTTTCCACTTTTTATAAGGATTTCACCATTCAAAATCTACCTTGGGAGTTTTAATAGTGGTATTTAAATCTTAATAAAAAATCCCCCCTTTCTATCTATTTGAATATGAAACTGAATTGCATAATATTTTTTTAGTGATTATACTATGAACATTTGTTTGTTTACGATATCATCCCTTAGATAGATTTGCTTCTAGTCTTATTATACATAGATCCATTTTAGAGATTCTAAGTAGCGTGAAGGGTTTTGCTAAGTATGCTTTCATGAAATTAATTGTGAGTTGTGTATCAATGTTGAAGTCCATTCCCTACATTGTGGATGGCCATAAATAATTTATTGTGTAGTCATTATTGATAAATATGTTTTCCAAATCCTTTAGAACATTTCATATAGATTATTTTGGAAGCCAAACTTGCTCCCCTCCCTTGTCATTCCCTATTCTCCTCATGAAGATATATGTTTACATTCATTTATTTTTACTTTCATCCCCAAAGGTTTCTTTACCTTTAGTGGTGATAGCAAATATTTCCTACTAGGTAACTCTAAATGAGAATCAAGAAATGAATGCCACAAATTAATAGGAGGTGACTACTTTCTTCCCTAATTAAAGCTTTCTATTACATAACTAGTGCACCATCAACAAGTTGGCATTTGAATTATTGTCATCCTTTGACACCCATTATATTGTTTTATCCATCCAACATATGTGTATTGACAAGGATTTTAAATTCATATCTCCTTAATTAGATATGGAGGAAGGAACTTTGGTGCTCACAGGTCCTATAAGTGTTCATTGGCAGTGAAAATGTATCTTTTTTACATTTTAACAAAGTTCATAATATTCCACATCTTCCATTTATAACCTTATGTGTGTGAAACCCTGGGAGGAAACCTAACTCTATGAGTTTAAAGGAATTCCTTGTTGTCACAAGTGATGTAAATGTAAACATTTAACCATTTTTTATATGAATTGAACAATTTTCCATTCACAACAATAATATGGGTGTTAATTTTCTAGATGAAAATGTATTACCAATGTTGATTAATGGAGAATGCATAACATTTTCCTTATAAAATGATCATTTTTTATACAATTTAGTTTGTAATAGTGCATCATATAGTGAGTAGTTTGATATCCCTCCCTTTTCCACCAAATGCCTATGTATATCCACCATTGATTATTCAAGCACCTTGAGGCATTCAACTAATGAAGTCAGAGTGAAGTTTGAATCCATTTCCACAAACATAAGGCTACAAAACTAATCAAAATCCCTATTATTGTGTTTAAGGTCCTACGTCCCCAATGGATGAACATATACAAATGTTATGGTGTACTTTAGTGTTTATTGTGACCCAAATTTGTGATTTGGCTTAATATATTATATTAGTTTAGTTACACATTTAGACACTTAACATGTGGACATTCAGTTATAACCCCAATTTCATTAAATTTGGATTAATTCTATTCTAAGACCCTTCAAATACATGCCAAAGTCATTCTTTGTAAACTAAAAAATTGGGGTTTCTAAAGTGTAAAATCCAATTCCGAAAGTGCAAATAACGGATTCCAAAATTGCAAAATTGAGTCTCATATTTACATTTTCAAATTCTATTTTTTTTAGTTTTGGACTCCAATATTGGCATTTTCAGAATTTGGTTTTTCACTTTTGGAAAATAACATTGGCACCTTTGATATTGTTCTTTTGGAAACCAATATCATCACTTTAAGAATTTTATTTTCAAATTTTGTTATATGACATTGCCACATTCAGAATTGGATTTTCCATTTAGAAACCCCAGTTGTGCATTTTATTTTTAATCACATTTAATCTATATCATCCATATTAAATTTTGTTACACGTCATCTATATGTACTACCAAATTTATCAAACAAAGCTAAATATAGAAAAATCAAAAGATCTTATCAACAATATACAATATTGTCGCACATAGAAAACATTAATAAAAATGATTAATTACATTATTTAACATATTAGTTTCATTTTTTCTACCATGGATCTCACATCACAAACACCATTCAAGTGTACACGCACTGCCACAATCGATCGAAGAAGTACGTGTCATGCACATAATGACAATTATAACCTTTTGCAATTACATATCTCCCTTCATCATTACAAACTGTTGAAAGATTGGTTGTCATTGATGTCAACCCTTGAAGAAGTCTAGTAGCCCCAAAGGTATGGTTATGGAACTCAAATTTGATGAAGGAACAAGGTCATGAAGGATAGTGTAAATGCAGGTAACCCACTCATGGATGGATAGTCCTCATCATGTCATTTTCGGTGATAGGTGTCACACCACGTGGTTCCTCACGGTTGATGAGTTATGGCCTTATGAAGTTAGAAACCCCAAAGAATGGTTAAAAAACCCCTAGTTGGTTACAATTCAATTAATGAAAGGGTAAGGTGGTTGTAACAATAAATTCAAGAAGCCCTCAAGTTAAGGAAAGAGGTTACCTAGAAAAAATTATATATACACCTCAATAAGTCATTCACAAGCACCTTCACATATTCATTTTATTGAATATATTCTTGTGAGTAAGTGATTTATTGGAAATCTTGCAATGACAAAGTATGAGGAAGTGACAAGTGAGAAGTGCGAGAGTTTCAAGATCACAGAGGAGAGATAGGGTTTTCTGTAAAAACCCTAATTTGGATGACCCCCACGGGTCAGACAACTAGTGTCCCATGAGGCACCCCCATGGGTTGTTTAGTGGCTGTCACACGAGGCTCCACATGACATCATGTCTTAGTCCCGTGAGGACAAGACATGATTGGGGGAAATGCTAGTGATAGGTTGCTAAGGTACGAGGAAAGGTTACAAGTCATCACTATTGCGTATCAGGTCAACTACAAAGGTAAATGTATGTTTATGTACTTGTTTTGAAGGTTATACTTGGTTATGGTATGGTGCATGCTTGAGGCATGTTTGACATTGGCACATGATTGAGGTACATCTTGGCTACATGGTTGAATGAGATATACTCTTGTAACTGGGTTGGTATATGACATGACTATTATGGTTCACTATTAGAGACATATCTTTGATATGTGGGTACAGGGTTGAGGTATACACTTGATGTATGGTGGCATATGCATGAGGCACATGATTAGGTATTTTGAGGTATTGGAATACTAAGAGGGGGGGTTGAATTAGTATGATCACTTTTACCACTTTTAACCACAATATATAAACTTAAGTTAATCAATAGTATATCATTTGTATATCATCAATATATCATCAATGTATCATGATAATATAAAAATAATAAGCATCACATAAAAATCACATCAAGTACATATTACACCAAAATTTACGTGGAAACACAAACATGAGACAACCATGGAATTGTTTCATATATATCAAAGCATACATTCATTGGAAGCACGAACTTCCCAATTCTCCAGCTGCAATTGGAAGGAGGATATGACCCCCTATTTACAGGCTCCAACCTGAAGGAAGATACAACTCCTTGAATTCTGTAGCTCCAACTAGAAGGAGGCTACAACTCCTTGATTCTCAGGCTCCAACCTGAAGTAATATCCTACTCCTTGATTCTATGGATCCAACCGAAAGGAGGCTACAATTCCCTGATTTGCAAGCTCCAACCTTAAGGAATATCCAACTCCCCGAGTTCCCCAAAACCAATCGGAAGGAGGCTACAACCCCATTTCCTTGTGATGCAGGAGCATCACTATCAAATCAAGAAAAGTGAAGGTGGAAGCAAAGTCAAAACCTTAGTGAATTGAAAGAACCAAAGATGACTCTTAACCAACTTGGTAGCGGTGTGTAGATTTTGAATTTCATGTTAATTAAATTAGTTTATGTAAAGTTGGGCCACCATTCGAAATGACGGATTGAATGTAAATCCTTACACGAATGTAAAATATTACAGGTGTAGGATATTTGCCCTGATTAGTCATTAGGTTGCATTTAATTAAGTGAATAGGTAACCGCTAGAGTAGAAGGTGGTAGAACTTAGATAAGATAGAGAGGAGCCAAGAAGGGGTCTCATTTAGACAAGTTTTCATTGTATTACTTGTAAAAGGACGATACCTGTAATTACTTTTTTTTTTCAAAAAATGAATAGAACAGAGGAAATTTATCCAATGGTACTGTGTTGATACTTTTTCATAGTTTCATTGTTATGATGAGTTTGTGAATGTACAAAATTCAAGGTGAATGAGTAATTGAATAAGTCTCTAAGTATTTCTCTTCTGTAATTTATGCAAGGAGTGCATACCGAATGCAAGGAGTGCATACCGAATGCAAGGAGTGCATGCGAGAGTCTTTTTTGACTCAAATCTTAGAAGAGGTAGCGTGGGGATTTTGTATGCAGAGTGTGCATATTAAGGTCAAGGATTGTGCATAGAGGTGAAGTTATTCTAAGTTCAAAGCTCAGAAGGTTGAGCATAGAGTGTGCCAGGAGGGCATAAAAAAGTCTTTTGAAATACGCAGAAGGGTTGAATCCCTTGGAGACTGAGGAAGTTAAAATATCAGGGAGGAATAACACAAGTTTTCATGTAGGAGCGTAAGTGTGCACCAAGGTGAATTCAAATTTCATTGACAAAATCTCAAGAGGGAAAACACTACTGAGACCTTATAAACAATTGAAATCTTTCGAGTCAGGAAATAATTCAAGCTTAGAAAGGCTGATGCCAAGTTATTTGGCAAGGAGTTATTGAGAACTTGGACGAATGGTAGAGAATCTTGGAGTGAGAAGCACCAATAGCCACGTGTCGTTGGATCCAGTAAACCTGTAAAGAGGATAAGGGCGAGAATCATTCAACACTTGAAAGATCAGGAGAGATAAAGAGCCGTCGATCTAGGATAAGATAAAACTATTGATTTATTTCATGGGAAGGAGACCTCGGGAAATCAGGAATTGATAATATGGAGAATGAAGGAGACTAATTACCAAAGTCGTGAAACACGAAGTCCCGATTCACGAGAAAGGATCTGGACCATTGAGTAATGAGAAATATTGATTTGAGGTGATTGAATTCGAGAGTTTGGACTTCAGAAGAGGGGAGGAGAGCCAATTCACGAGTTCGCAAATTGCGAAGTCCCGTAGCGCTTGGAAGAGTGGCCCCAGGTCATAGAGAAAGGTCATATTGACGAAGAATAGGAGAAGGAGCTAGCGCTCGCTAGACCCCTAATTTGGAGTTCGGAAGGCGAAGAGTCGGGTTGAATCATATACAATTACCCGACATGCGAATTCACGAAGTGCCTTTTGGTTAAGCACGTGGTCACAACCAATGGTCACGTGGAGAAGGCTTGTGCCCAATGTTAATTCGCACAAGAGGAGTTTTATAAAGACCTGTGGATTGTTTCTCGGAGCTTCCAGCAGGGAATCGAAGAGTTGTTTCAACTTAGTATTGTGAACGATCTAGACCAGGAGTTCGCACAACCCTTGGAGAGAAGGGGGGTTTGCATCACCTTTCCCCGTCCTACCACCCTGAAACATAAGTGTATACCAACTGTCACTACCACAAGCACTTCCACTGTCACATCAACCTGTAACATTTCAACTTGTCATTGTCACAAACTTGTCACTGTATCCAACCTATCACTGTCATTGATACTCAACCATATCCTCTCACATGGATCATATACCAAGGACACCTCTCAACTAGATGTCCAACATCACCAACAAATGACTCTACCAAGCATGTACCAATACCATCAACATACCATCGCAAGATATGTGTCTCAACCATGTACCAAAGAATGTACAAAACCATCAACATGTACTATACCAAGTATCAACCATGTACCACAACCTGTATCACAACAAGTGCATCAACCATGTACCAACACTTGTACAACAATAAGTGCATCAACCATGCACCAACACCTGTACTGTATCTTTAAATAAGCATAAATTTGTATTTTCAATGAATGAATGTTTGAAACTTGTACCCAATATTATTCAATATCTTCTCTACAATTCCTCCAAGTTTCACTGCTTCGAACATCCTAGAAAAGGATTTATAGCAAAAATGGCAGACCTTGCGAAATTCTAGATTATTTTAGAGAGCGAAATTGTAAAGCATGCCACACGTGGAGTATTTGATATCTAGATATGAAAATAATACACAAAATAATAAGGACTATACTACATCCAATTCATTTTGTCTCATATAATTTTTATCCTTTATGAAGAAGTTATTATTTTTTTACCTGGAACACCTGTTTGAGACTAGTTTCAGGATTAACCAAAAACCCTATTTTCCAGAGTGTGTATCTTCAAACCTGCAATGACCTAGAAGATGAAATTTTTACCACAAGTAACTTGAAATGTATTCTAAACCTCCTCCTATTTTCACTATATTGATCATTCTATAAAAATATTTGTAGCAAAAATAATGATATAACCTTTAAATAACATACCTTAGAACACATCATCACAAGACTTCATCCTCCCTTGGCATTTCTCCCTTCTTTAACTCATATTCCCTCTGAAATTCGCCTCATATATCATTGGTTACCTTAGATAAGAATCACTTACTCACATAGAATATATTCAATAGAATGTGTCTGTGAATGTACTTATGAGTGACTTCTTGAGGTGTATATATACTTTTTCTAAGTAACGCCTTTCCTTAACTTTAGGGCTTCTTGAAATTTCTTGTTACAACCACTTTACCCTTTCATTAATGACTTGAAAAAAGTTAGGGGATTCTTAACCCATATTTTTGGCTTCCATAGGGGCCTATTAACCCATCTTTGGGGCTTCCAACTTCATGACCTCATAACTCCTCAACCGTGAGGAACTACGTGATGTTCCATCTATCACCGAAAATGGCATGACGAGTATTATCCATACATGAAGGTAATACCTACATTTACACTATCGTTCATGTCCTTATTCATTGATAAAATTAGGGTTCCATAACCACACCTCTGAGGCATCATGTAGACTTCATCAAATTCATCCAACATATTTGTTGACATCAACCACTCCATCAATGAAAACTAACTCACCAACAATATCTACCACATACCTAGGGCTTCCAGACTTCTCCAAGGGTTGGAATAAATCTCTAAGGGTTGAAATCAATGACAAACAACTTTTCAAACCAACTATCCAACAATCTCCTGCTTTGGCATTGATGGAAACACCAACATTGATGGAAACTCTAATGGAAAAACTGATGCTCCAACACTCATGCTTCCCTTGTGACCATTGCTCCTCATCAATGTTTCTCACTATCCCCCTTTGAAATCAATGGAAAAGGGTCTCTCTCCTTGGGGATAATCCCCCTATATTCATGCATCTGTTCTCTCTCTCTCTCTCTCTCTCTCTCTCTCTCTCTCTCTCTCTCTGTTTCCATGCCTTTGTTCTTTCTCTTCACATATTCTCTCCTCGTGTTCCTCTCCTCTTGTGACTTCCCTTGAAAGTATACCTTCTTTGAACAATCCTTTTGTGACTTCATGTTATTGACTTTTACTCTTATGATATTTCTCTTTCTCTCCCTTTGACGTCATGGGAAAAAGGATAACTCCCCTTGTTGGTATGTCTCACCCTGTTTGTATTCTACTGATATTTCTTTCTTGATTATTTTTCTTCCCTTGACTTCTCTGCAAGATGTCGTTTAGATCAATGTAGGGAGACCTTTAAGTTTTTCCTTTCCTCTCTTCTAGTTATTTATAATTTTCCATTGGTGCTTCCTCTTGTAACTATCTAACATATATGAAATCATTTATTACTTGATTTCATCATTCAATTTTCATGTTCATTTGACCTTACTGTTCAATGATTTTCTTCTGATGATTGATGATTTCTCTTTCCTTGTTTTTTTGTGCCTTTCATTGTTTGTATTTCTGTGACCAATTGATTCCAATTGTAGATTCATTGTTATGTATCTTCTATGACCAATGCTATCTGTACCTGCTAAATATCCATCTTTGTCCATATGTTGCAAACTGTCCATAACTCTGCTACTCAACTATCCATAATGTTGACCCATATATCACTCTGTACTTCTGCTATCTGATTTCTCTGAATCTGTCTCTGCAAACACTTCAAACTACTCAAAGTATGGGTCTCTGATCTATAGTAGCTACTAGAATGACTCCTCCTATTCAATATTCATATTTATTGGGAGTCTCCAAGTCGGGTGGCTCAAAAAAATACCTGCTCTGAATTTTTGGGCATTTTTTCTTTCTCATCATCTTGTTCATTGTTTTTCCTTGCATCTTGGGCTAGGAATTTTCTTCTTATATCCTGCTTGGTTCGTCTCTTTTTTGCTTATGGTAGGATTTATATATCAAGCTATTGTTCAGTCCTTTCATTTTCAATCTTTTATATTGAAAATACAAAAAATATACATTTTCAATCATGGCATTTCATCTTTTGGGTTCTTATCATTGATATTGATACATGTATGGAAATATTGCATCTTATTTGAAATCGCAGAGTTTAATTGAAAATTTCATTTTGAAAAAGCTTATCATTTGTTGAGAATTGAAGTGAGTACTTTGCATTATATTCGTATTCATTTATTTTACTTGCTGAGTCATAACATCATAAATTTCATGACCGCATCTTTTGAGTAAACAAAACCACTGAAAGTAACACTGATAAATTTAAAATTGATTAGAAATGATTTTATTTTTCAGGGTGCACAAACTAGCTTAAGATTTAGAGCCTTGGAATAGTATTGTGTGAGTAAACTTCTCCAAGGCTATTAAACTCAATATATGTCTGACTAAGGGAGTGGTGAAATCCATTGTATAATTAGTGAAGTCAGGAGGCTCCGCTCACACCGGAGTTAAGCATGAGGTCGCGCGAAGTTAGTTGAGGAGATATCCCTCCAATACCTTCTTAGCGTCAAAGATATTTTTGGGGATCTATTCGTATATGGGGGTCTTGCTAGTACCTTTACCTCTGTGAGAGGCAGTGCTTTCGATATTTCTAGATTTGTTACCCTGCCCATACGGTGGACCTAACTTACGATTGTTCGCCTACACATTGGTTATATCATGGTGGCTTAATTGCTTGACATAGTTAGACACATAGGTTACTTGCAGGGGTTATTCTGCAGGTACCCTAAGTCAGATAAGGGTTGAACAACACACAACCTTTATCAAGGATTACCTCTCCAGGGGGATCTGATCAACTGGTTGTTAAGCCCACAAGGGCCCTTATAACTGATTTGGATACCTCTGATATTTTGAAGGGAGTCTCAGGCCCCTCTTGGGCGAGGCATACCTACTTTAGGGAGGGAGGCCCCTTTCAGCCACTTTATCCTTTTTCTATGCATATTGGCCTTTTCGTTTATTTTGGTGTGCTCTTTTATTGTTAGTTGGCCTTAGGATCTTTTTTTATATCTCAAGTCTTGAGTCATTATGGAGCCAGAACCACTTCCTTGCAGGTCTCTCTGTTTGTTGAAATTACCACCGCATCTTGAGTCTTTTCCTTCTAAAAGGCATAAAGTTATCAAATGTGGTACACACACATCCACCTACCAAACTTGTGATTATACAAGTATGAGTACTGAGTATAGTCAGAAAGATAGTGGGAGTCCTTCAACTCCCATACCTACTATAGTTAATTATGATCCTTCGATGCCCTCAACCATCATGGTTGTAGTGCTAGAGGTTCCCATCATCACCTTTGTCCAACCTATAGTGAATACTCAACCCACAGTCACAAACCTGTTTGGGTCTTGTTTTACTTCTCCAGTCTAAAATACTCAGTATGTTCCTACGACCTCTAGCCCTTTCTCTTATGGTATGTCCAATTCCACATCACAATTTTCATCTTCCATTACAGCATCTAATCTGAATCCTAGTATTGGATTTCGGGGCATGGATCCTCCTCATATTCCACTCTCATTTGGGGGTGCTCATATTCCCCAAATGACTCCTA
>ML801983.1:0-11034 GCA_009831015.1 Picea engelmannii
TGAACATCATCAACACATTAAGCCTAAGCATGCCCCAATAACACTTACTCTATTGGACTGCTCCTCAATGGCAACATCAACACTCAAAATTCACAAGGACACTTAGAAGATTTGAAAGCTTTAAACAAAGTATTCTACAAGAGTTAAAACATTTAGTTAATTACCCACAAAACATTACTTGTAGATGAGATTGGAAGATTATACTCGCAAGTGTTTAACCTTAAGATATGCCAATTTGAACCAAGGTTATTAATTGCTTAGTGAGTTAAGGGTTTTAAGATTGAAAGATTTTAATTACCCTAACTAAATGTTTGACCAAAAACATCCTTCCTCAATTACCAAATGGTTGTTCGATGCTCAAAAAGTGAGGCAAGGAGGCCTACCCTAGCTTCACAGGTCAACCCTAATGAACCGAGTACTCCCGGAAAGGACGTCGTGCATCGTGAGACCGTCCCCGGCCTAACACCTTCTGTTGCCTTCCTCAATCCTCGTTTTATATGGCGAAGATGATGGTTTTAGGTACCCTATTAAGTCTATTAAGTTTATATATCAATTGGTTAGGTTTTTAGGTGTATTAGAGAGTGTTTTGATGACTTTTAGTTGTCTTTAAATGGTGATTTTATGTCAAAAACGAAACTTTAAGCAGCGTAGAAAGATGTGTTATTAAGCATGAAAATTAAGCACATTAACACATGTAAAGCAAGTAAAATAAAGTTGAAATAAAGAGTTATCGTATCACCACTTATTGAGTCACAACATGAAAAACCTGTAATAAAAGAATGCTAATGAACAAGGGCAAGAACAACTTGCCAAAGAAAGTAATGAAGATTTAAAGCTTATCACCACTTAAACATTGAATTTTATAGCATTAAGATAGAGTGTTAAGTGTGAAAAAGAAAGATGAAAATTTAGATGTGTGCCTACACTATCAACATGTCCAACAATACATTAACTTAAGTAATGGCAAATGGCCTTAAAGATGAATCAACATGAAAGAGAAAGCCACTTATTATATCATCAATGTATTAAACCATTTAGTGTTGAATTAGAGCATGTGAAATGAAATAGAACTTGAAATAACTTAGAACATGCAAGTAGGTTATGCCTCAAAGGCTTACGCTAAACTTTAATGTGTGAATGAGATCTAGATCTAGATGATTTTAATCATTAAAGCATGAAAGAACCATTAACACATTGTTACCCTAGCCTTACAATTTTGGGGATGTCTTTCCCAAGGTGTAGGCAATTATTATGATGAGAAAAATCTTGGAAATAGAAAGAGAAGCAACAACAAGCCACTCACAATGGCACAAGGTGGAGGCAAGCCTACCTTTATTGTGCCAAAGGGGGGTTAAGAAGAAAACAAACAACAACTACTATCAACAAACCACTTGCTACCCCACATCCTAGCCTTTGAAGACGATTTTAGAAAGGAAAACTTGAAAATGGATCTAACCCTAAGCTCATATGTGGGAGGTAGGCTGTACCAATTCTCCTCCCAAGCTATGAGCTACAAAAAATCAGCAAAAAAGTGAAAGAGACTATGCACAAGAAGCTAGAAAAATGATGAGGAAGGTTGAGATTCGTTACCATCTTGAAGAGAAAGGTCTTGGAGTGTTGTGTGGATGATTTTGGGTAGCATAACCCCCTCAACCTGATAAGAACCTGCAAAAACCAACAATATATGCTTGCTGGAAAAGTTACAAACAACAATAAAGATGAAGAAAAAATTATGTTTTATGGCAGAATTTTTTCACATAAAAATTTCATGGAAAAAAGATATTTTAGATGACCAATCTAAGATGTTAAGCTAGCTGAAATATTATATGAAATGGACAGGAAGAAAAGAATGAGAAAATAAGGAGTTTGAGTAAGCTTTGAGGGTAGACTCCTCCTTGAGGCTATCCCAACAAAACCCTAGAAGCAAACCTGCAAAACTTCAACAAAATGTGATGCATACAAGTAGATAATACGGTAGAATATGTTAACAAAATAAAATACTTTTACCCTATTAGCAAACCCACATATATAGATCAACAATAATACTAGTTGTGTAATCTACCCAAGTAAAATACTTTACCCAAGAATCTACTCTATGCAACCCAAGATGCCAAATCCACAATATTACCTCATATGCAAGCAAGAAACAAGAATATTCGTTGTTCTTCCAATATACTCCAAAGTTTCTCTATATTATTCAAGAGAAAGTCTTGAAGCCAAGAAATTGCTCCAAAAGCCTCAAGAGCAAAGAATGGATGCAAGATGGAAAAGGGAGCAAGAGATGAGATGGAAATCAAGTAGCATAACCTTAGCTCAAGATATGGTGCTTAAAAAGGTGATGAGAGGGTTATATTTATAGTTGGAGAGGCAAACCCACCTCTCTTGGATCAATGCCAAGTGTCCACCACCAAGCAAAAGAGAGAATCCCTAGGAGGGGGGCGCAACTCTAGGGTTTTGGTTAGGAGTGGACATGAATAAATGAAAAGTGAGGTGTGGGGATTAAGCAAAGGGTGACGTAGGGGGATAGGAAGGGCGCACCACATGTGAGAGGGGTCCACCACCCCTTGCAAATCAAGTTACAACGTTTCATTAAGCAAGGGGGGCGTGAGGGTTGAAGTGAGATGAGTGAGTGACAGGTTATAAAAGGTTGGGTTGGGTAGGTTTAGGTTAGAAAACACATCTCTTACCTTTTTCCATCTTTACATCCACTTCTTTGGTCAAAATTACAAAAATTACATTTTTACAATGTCTAGACTTAGCAATTAAAATTGTTGTTTTTCATTGACTTGGATTCCTGGTGGACAAACACCTTGCAAAAGTTGTCCGACTGAGTTGAAATTTGGTCCAAGGGTGTAGGGGGTCTCATCCCATTTCTTTTGAGCACAAATATACCCTATCAAAAGTCCAAGGACCTGGTTTTTACAATTTTTGCTCAAAAATAATTAATTAATTAAATAATTAAACCTCCAAACTTAGGAAAATTTAATTAAAAATTAATTAATTTAAAAAAAAAAATAGACTCGACGGAATTCCGTGAAACTTTCTAAGATGTCATGCATGGTCATTTACATCATCCCTAAACAATAGTTACCAGAGGATAAGCCCATTAGAACGCCCCTCACCACTTTGGCGGAATTATTGCAGGTGTGAGGAAAAAACTCAAGGGAAATTAATAAGGTTGAAAAGTCCAATTAATAACCTGAGGATACAAAAACCTTGGTGAAAGGAACTATCCCAATGAACCAATCCCAAGGAAACCGACCTAACTATGACTCATGCAGACCTATTACATTATTAACCCACGCAGAGGTGTAGAAATTTCATTTACAAAAATAAGTGCTTGTTGCATAAATTGCCCAGTAGAACCAAATAAACTTCGACAAATGAGCATCTGATGATGTATCTCTTCATGGCACATAGAGTTGACCCCCTAGTTGGATAGGTGGTCAACATCTGGCTCCACCTGGGGACGTGTGTTCGATCTTCTCACATGGGACGGAGAGCATACGAGAATCCAACACCTACAAAACAGAGTGCTCACCAATATCCAACATAAGCATACATATATACAATGAAATAAATGCTATAAACAACATTTACATAACGAAATAACTAAAATACAACATCATACTACAAAATGCAATCTATAATACATAAATAATTCTAAGTACATATCAACATAATGAATGAAATAATACAAAATTGAAATATAAGGAAAAGGGTTAGAGATACGTTACAGAGGGTGTCCCTTTGGACGCCAAGTTGCTCATCATCTGAAGAAAAGCTTGAGCTTCTACCCATTGCTCGGAATGTTGATGGGCCCACCATCCAAATGACTGAGATGAAAAGAGTTCGGCCCTGCTATTTCTCTAATCAAATATGGACCCAACAATAAGCTGTCAAACTTGTCATGTTTTCCATGTTTCTCTCTGCCTTTATCCCATAACAAAACTGTATCCCCAATCATGAAATCCCTTTGCCTAGCTGACCTGTCAAAAGCTTTCTTTACCTTACTCTGATTTCTGCAATTCTGATCATAAGCCTTTCGTCTAATTTCATCTAACTCAATGATCTGATTGACCATGTTCTGAACTGCATCCTGCTCTGTAGAAACATCCTCAATTGACCCATAAGTAAGAAGTCTAAGGTGCACTGGCAACCTAGCCTCCAATCCATATACTAACTCAAAGGGACTATTTCCAGTTGTTGTTTTCTTTGTTATTCTGTCAGCCAATAATGCATGTTTAATTTTACTATCCCAAGATCTCTTGTTTTCATCGACTATTTTCTTAACTATGGTCATTAAGTTTTTATTACTTGACTCTGCTTGACCATTTCCTTGGGGATAGTAATCTGATGCATGTGACAAGATAATACCATACTTGAAACAAAAAGATGGCATCTCGGTTGAACAAAAGGTATTGGCATTATCTATCACTATCTTTGATGGGACCCCAAATCTAGTTATAATTCTGTCTTCTAGGAAATCCATCACGACCTTCTTAGTTGCTGACTTGGTAGGAATGGCTTCAACCCACTTGGCAAAGTAATCTGTTGTTGTGATGACCCATGAATAACCATTACTTGAATTATCATTAAATTTTATGATGAAGTCCAAACCCCACTGTTGAAAAGGTGCTTCAATCACTACTGGTTGCAAAGGGAGTGCTACTAACTTCTGCTTTCCTATGAAAAGATGACATGGCTCACATTTCCGAACAAACTGGTGTACATCTGAAAATATTGTGGGCCAATAATATCCTGCTCTAAGGATCTTGTGGGTAGTAGTTTTAGCAGCAAAATGTCCACCACAAAATCCTCCATGGAATTCATCCATTAGTTTCTTTGACTCAACGTCATCCACACATCTAAGGATAACCCCATCATGATTCTTCCACCCTAATCCATCTCTAGTAAGGACATACTTAGAATATTTTAACCTTAAAGCCATTTTCTTGTGTCCCACTAGATGGCTTGGAAAAGTTAGATTCTTAAGATAAAAGATGATGTTTGTATACCATTCTACTTGTTCAATCTTTAGCAAGTTAGGAGGAAACTTTTCATTATCAATTTGGCAAATCATACCCAAGGCCTTCTCATTACTTTCTGTCAACATTTTAGCCAAGCCTTGACCCTTAATCAATTTTGTAGGTTTGATTTCCAAATCATACTCTTGGATCTTAGAAATCCATCTACCCCTTGAGCCTAATCCTTCCACTTGAGATAGACCATCTTTAACGCAGAATTATGAACATAACCAATCACTTTGGAATATCCGATGAAGACTCTGAAATGTTTGAGTGATTTCACTAAGGCATAAGCCTGCTTCTCAAACATGGGATACTTTAGTTCTGAATTTTGCAAGGCCCTACTCATATATGCAATGGGTTGTTCATGGCCTTGATCGTTTTTCTGAAGCAACACACCAGCAATAGTGTCTTCAGAAGCAAAAGAGAAAATCTGAAAGTCTTTGTTGTAGTCTGGGCTAATAAGGACGAGAGCTTCACATATGGAAGTCTTAATACTTTCAAAAGATCGTCTGCTTTCTTCATTCCATTCAAATTTAGCATCCTTCTTAGGTAACTTATATATAGGTTTCATGATCTCAGCATAGTTAGGAGTGAACCTATGGACAAAATTGGTTTGTCCCAAGAAGGATTGGAGAGATTTATTTGATATAGACAAAGGCACCTTACCAATGGCTTCAACTCTCTCTGGGTCTAACTTGACCCCATCTTTAGTAATTATGTGGCCCAATAATTTACCTTCAGTCACCCCAAAGACTGACTTAGCAGGGAAATTCCAAATTCTCTACATCTGTCCAAAACTTGCCTAAGGTGGTTAATGTGAGTTTTCTCATCCTTAGAAATACTGTTAAATCATCTTGATATATTTCAATCAATTTCTCAATCAGCCCCCTAAAGTCATAATCCATAGCTCTCTGAAAAGTAGCTCCATCATTTGATAAACCAAATGGAATTCTAAGATATTCAAAGGTTCCCCATGGAGTAGTAAATTTTTTTTTACGCCTATCTTTTGCTTTAAGTCTGATCTGATTATAACCTGAGAAACCATCAAGCATGGAAATCATTCTTGATCTTGTTACTCTTTTAAGTAAAGTTTCCATCTTGGGAAGGAGGTAGTGGTCTTTTGTGCAAGCAATGTTTAAATTCCTGAAGTCAATGCATATCTGAATTTTTCCAGTCTTCTTCCTAGTAACAACCAAATTTGAGCACCATGAAGAATGTCTAGTTTGTGCAATGATGCCTGCTTCTAACATTTTCTGTAACTCCCATTGGACCAAAGGAACTAACTTGGGGTTTAATTGCCTCAACTTTTGTCTAAAGGGTTTGGTTTCTTCCTTAAGAGGGATGACATATTGAATTACATCATCCCTATAGACTTTGATTTCATCATAGCTGAAGGCCAAGACATCCCTATATTCCTTTAATAACTTAACAATTTCGTTCATTTCTTCTATAGGGGTAGTCTTGCCTATCTTTACCATCCTAAGTTCTTCATTAGTTCCAATGTTGACTTCAAGATAATCACACAATTTTTTCTTTGGTTATTCTTTTTGTTTATGACCATCCTGTCTATCAAAATCCCTTTCTAAAGATATCACTCGCCTAGGGGGTGCTTGCACCTCATCATCAATTTGAGTGTAATTACAACCCTCCTCTTTTATACTGATGCCTAAGTATGAAAATTCATGAATGTGAGTTAAAAACTTAATCACTTGTTTGCATCATCAAAAACCTGCCAATGATCCACGTTATTAGGAACCGAGGGTCTAAAAATCACCTCAACCGAAATATTTTCATCACTTAAATTGTCTGGAAGCTGAAGTGTGGAAGCAGTGACTGCAAGTTCATATGCCCTTGAATTATGTTCTCTAGGAATAACAATCAAGTCTATAACATCTAGGTCATTTATTAAGTCCCAAATTGCATTCCTATATCCTTTCAATCTTTCAGACTTACAAGCAAATTTTCTTTTTAATTGTTGTATAACCAAGTATGAATCCCCTTTGATGTTTATACATCTCACTCCCCTATCCTTTCAAAGTTCTAAACCAAGGAGCAAAGCTTCATACACAACCACATTATTGGTTGCATCAAACTCCAATCTGTAAGCAAATTTCAACATTTTACCATTTGGAGCTTGAAGCACAATTCCGGCACCTTTTCCTGCTCTAGAAAAAACACCATCAAAATTCATGTACCATACTTTGTCTACTTTATCATCTTAGACTTTATCGCCTAAGGGAACAATGGAGTTAGACAAAATGGCATAGTTACCAAGACCCTCGTCAGTAAACTTCAACTCATTTTTGGGGTTTTGTGGGTCTTCAACATGATACCTTCTATACACTTCCCTAGTTAACTTGAAAGTGTTTCCATATGGAGTAGGGATAGTAGCATAAGATAAATCCTTTTGTAAACTACCACCCAAATCTGCAGTTGCCTTTCTATTCAACAACATTCCCCAAGCATTCGAAACATCAATCACTACAATATCCATTTCAAACATGATATCCGAAAATGATGCTAAGTGTACTTGCAAACCTTTAATCAATCCATGCACTTCAATCGTTTTACTGTCCATGGCACAAATGTTATGGTAAGGTCTAGATATTCTTAAGTTCAACTGTTCCATTACTTTCTTAGTCATAACATTAGAACTTGCCCCTGAATCTAGCATGCAATTGTGTAAAACTTTGTCATTCACAAGTAAAGAAAGGTAGAAAGGAAAATTCTTTTCATTTCCCCTATCCCAATTATGTAGAATCACTGGTGCATCCTGGTAAGCCACGACTGGTTGTTTCTCAACAAAACTCTTAGGAGGATCTTCTATGGATTTAAGTAGCTTTTCCTTTTGTGAAGGGATCTTCATAATTTCTGATACTGGTACTAACATTTTTGCATTACTCAGCCATCCACCTAAGTCAATATTCAAATCTGTATTAATAGGCACATTAGACTTAGAAGGAGATACCTTGGGAACACTAGTTTGACCTTTATATTGACCTTTATTTCCATTCCTTTGGTATGTAATGCCTCTATACTTAGCCATTTCTGCAACCTGTTGGGGTGTGGGCTTGGGCCCATACTTTTCCGTTGCTTTATCAACAATATTGTTCATGAAGTTTCCACTACTTCCATGAAAACCCATCCAATCATACATGCCCCCATAGTATCTTTCACCACCTATATTTATTTGTTCATTTCCCTGAGTTCCATAATCACCATAACAATCTTCAAGGAAAACTAGACATGTTGATTCCTCATGAAACTCACCACAAGGTCTACAGTAAGGTATGGAGTGATGATCTACCAAGATGGTGGATTCAAAAGGGTTAGGTGGCCTTTGATCATTTTGGGGAGGTCCTCTTAGCCACTTATCATTTGGATTATGTTGTTGTCTATTATTTTGGGACCTCTCCATAGTGATCAACCTATTTTGCAAAGCATTGATTTGATTGGTATGGTTTATTTCCATTTGCTTAATTAACTGGGTCAATTCCTTAATCCCATCACTTGATGACTCTTGACCCTCAACTTTCTTCTTTTCATCATCAACCTTTGAAAAAGAACCTCTTGTGAAACCAAGAATATTGGATTTCCTAGCCTCAAGCATATTTTGTTCAATTCTTATAGTTGTAGCTTGTGCTGCTTGTAAAGTTTGAGGATCCTTATCCCTTAAGGCATATCTCATTTCACCCTCAAATGCCTCTATAGAGTAAATCAAGATTGCAGTATCTGAAGGAAAAATATCAGCATGAAGGCTCTTCACCAAGCTATTAAGCTTAGTGTTAAATTTTCCCACAATTTCATTTTCCTTTTTATGATTAGTGGTAAGAGCAACAAGCTGGAATCTATGTTCTTTTTGGTCACCCCATCTCTTCCTAAACCCATTCAATATTTCGTCAAGGGTGCTAAACTTTTGTGCATCAAAATATGTAAAGCATTCGGCAACATCTCCTTCTAAAGAGTACACAAACAAAGTCATCTTTACATCTTCTTAATTATGACCCCCACAATATCTTTCCACACACATCTGAAAATTCAAGATATGAGATTTGGCACTTATAGCATTATTCCCCTGAAAGGTGGGAAACTTATCAATGGATTTTTCAGGAACTGCGTGAGGGGCACCTTGGATTGCTGCAAAGTTCAAAGGTCTCAAAAAGATACTCATTGTTACGTTAGAAGTATTAGTGGGATTATTAACAATTTGTTGATTATTAGTTTGGAACAAGTATTGGATATCATTGAGTGTTTCTTCCCCAAGACTTTCAAGTAGCCTTCTAGGAGCTAGGCAATTTAGTCTCCTCCTATAAACCTTTCCAGGTTTCGGAAAAGAATAAATCACTCCTTGTGAAGTGCTCCTAGTAGTATACTTGCTAGATTTTTTCAATGGAGTCGCCACTTGGAAAGTAACCACACAAAGCTAACCAATGCAAGCTCAAAGAATTTTAGGGACTAATTTTTTTTTTTTTAGTTCTCAAAAAATTAAGTTAAGTCATTTTGACCAAGGATAAATGACTTATCCCTGGCAATGGTGCCAAAGATGTTGTTCTCCTTATACACACTTGTATATGTGAGCCAAGTCCTGCTCACTTAGTGTGTCCTTGGAGACACAATACGTATGTTTAAAGCCCACACTGTCACTTTGGCTTGAACCTCTTCCGTTTAGGCTTACTCCTAGGGAAGCCAAGGAGGGTAGACCCTAGTTTCTAGATTAGATTAAACTTGAAGTTCTAGGAGTTGGTTTTAATTTGTTAGAAGTTTTTGGGTGACTAACCTATGATGCAAAGGCAACAATGCAATATGCAAGATTTATTATGTCAAACAAGCCTTTCCCTAGGTCAACTAAGACTAGTGCCTAAGGTTGGGCAAGGGGTCAACTAATATGTAAGGGTGTTTAATTACAAGTAAGATTACAAACATTATCAATATACACTTATGCTACAACAAGGTTAGATACTTACAAATAAAGAATGCTAGATACACAATATTACAATATGACAAGCTAACCACATTTGTTTAAATGTGCAGTAAGTTAGATACAATCAAGACGTGAACATCATCAACACATTAAGACTAAGCATGCCCCAATAGCACTTACTCTATTGGACTGCTGCTCAATGACAACATCAACACTCAAAATTCACAAGGACACTTAGAAGATTTGAAAGCTTTAAAAAAAGTATTCCGCAAGAGTTAAAACATTTAGTTAATTACTGTTATCCCCGATGTCTAGGGATAACTAGGAGATCACGTCTCGAGGCCCACATGATCCCAGACATGGAGTATGAGAGCGGATCGACTTGAGCATGGCCCTTGAGGGCCCATCTTTCTTCTTCTCAGCCAGACTTTTCCTGTCAGCAGTACCAGCCTCCATCACTACCGGCATGGGCTTGCATCATAGAGGGCTCTTGCTCCATGAGGTAATTGGTCCGAGGTATCATGGTATGTGTTGTATTTGATCATTATAACCTTCTTATATATGCATTTTATTCCTTTCATTTCGGATGACTGTTTGGATCTTACACTAATCCACTTGACCATTGTTGGGGTGATTGATGGGGCAACTTAGCAAGTTGGTATTCATGGGTTTTGGTTAGCCACCAAGGGGGATTTACAGAGCCATCGTCTGTTCCCACCATCATATCACTTTTTCATCTTATACCCCGCTCATCCATCCCATTCCCCTAGTCTGGCCATTAGAATGACCTTCCAGGGTACATCTTGTCTTGTGGGAAGAAGGGGCTAAAGGCCTAGGGGGTAAAAGAAGTTGGTAAAAGATAAAATCCATAGGAAAAGAAAACCTAGAGATGCTTCGCCCAGGGGATCCCCGAGAAGGCAATAAAAAGCCTCTCGATAAAAAACTAAGGGACCCTAAGAAAAATAATAATAAATAAATGCAAGACCTAACCAAGAGGATGGGAGGTCTCATCACGAGCCGGCCCATTATGTTCATAGGTATTTAGCGGTATGACATTGCCACTATCTGGTCACCAAACCAGGG